>JZKD02S1721482.1:109834-122558 GCA_000966675.3 Picea glauca
CTTACCTCTATACCTACCGTTGGTTCCCTTGTTCAGTCTTTTGACAAAGTTGGCCACTTCTTCATCATCTTCCGAGACGTCACTACTAATGTTATGTTATTCTTTTTTCCTTCCCTTTTTCTTTGACTTTTTGGATGATTTGAAGGTTGCTTCTTTTATATCTGGATTTTCCTATTCAATTCTCATTTCATATGTTGTGAAGATTCCATGTAATTTGTCCATGCTTATTGAGTTTAGATCTGATCTTTGTTCTAGTGATGATATCTTAGGGTAAAATATCATAGGAAGAGATCTTAGTACTTTTTGAACAATTATATATTATTTGATTTTTTCTCCCAATCCTATGATTGCATTTACTGTTTCATCAACTCGTAAAAATTAAGATGAAATGTTCTCATCTTCCTTCATCTTAAGTTGTTTGAACTGACCTCTGTAAGTTTGAAGCTTTGTTTCTTTGACTTTTGAATCTTCTTCATAAATATTTTGATGTTTGTCCCAAATCTCTTTAGCGGATTTAAAATGTGCAACTTTGGTGAATATTGTTTCACTAAGACCATTCAGAAGTGCATTTTTGGCTATGAAATTATTCTAACCGAGTTTCACTACTTTGTCATTTGTTGGCGGAATTGTTGGTGCTATGTATCCATCTACAATTGATTGCCAAATTTCAAATCCTTGTGCCTGTATATATGTTTTCATCCTTATGCTCCAAAATGCATATGTTTGTCCATTGAACTATGGTATTCCATTTTTATACAAGTTGTTTCTCTCCATGATCTACCTTTCAGTGGTTAAACTAATTTTTGAAGGAACCTACTCGGATACCAATTGTTGGATTACTGAGAGGGGGGGTGAATCGGTAATAGAGAAATTTAATCATTTTTAACGATATAATCCAAGTGTTATATCGATTTATCATTATCGTCCAATAACTGCAAATTAAATAAGAAATGAACAAATTAACAATCATACACATACACAGTAAACCAGTGTTTTATGTGGAAACCCAAAGCGGGAGAAAACCACAGAATGATTTTTATTATATGTCTTGAAGAATTACATTCATTGGAAGCACCAACCTCCTTTGTTTTCCAGCTGTAAATGGAAGGAAGCTCTAACCCCCTTGTTTCTCAGGCTACAACCTGAGGGAATTTCCAACTCCCTTGTTCTCTTGCTACAACCAGAAGAAGGCTACAACCCCCTATGTTCTCTAGCTACAACCGGAAGGTGGCTACAACCACCTGTCCTTGACCCATCCAACTATCTTGAAGTAGAAGTAGAATGATGGAACCACTGTCACACTATCACTGTGAAATACACCACTTTAAAAATGTACCAATAAACTTGAACCATGCATCAAACTATACTTGAACCTGTAATCAACCTGTACCATAAACAAGTGCATCAACCATGCACCGACCTATACCAAAACAACCTGTAATCAACATGTACCATAAACAAGTTCATCCAACCATGTACTAAGTATGTACCAATCATGTGTCAACTACTCATCAACTATGACTCAGCAAAATGTACCAACATCATCAACTATACACCTCAAGTATGTGCCAACTCATCAACTATTTGTCTCAACCATGTACCCATCATGTACCTTAACCAAAAGCCCTCATCAATTTCATCATAAAATATGATTTGTAACTCTTTAATAGATCTGGTGTAAATGATCACATACCTGCAAACCTTCCTTAACTTTCACAACAAGAGACTAGAATTTTCATCAACCTTTTCTTTAGTCTCACATGACTAGTTTGGGATTAGTCAACAACCCTAACTTGAAATAATCATAACTATGTACCTATAATGAATAAAGATATGAAAATAGTACAAAATTTCCATCATTTTTTTTTATGCAATTCCTCTTGGTGGCACTACTTGGAACCTATTAGAAAAGGATTTATAGAAAAAATGGCATACCTTGTTGAATCTTGGCTTATTCTAGAGAGAGACCTTGTAGAACGTGCCCTGCACGGAATATTTGTTGAATGGATCTGAAAATGTTACACATAATACTATAGAATGTACTCTAACCAACACATTTGTTCTTACTAAATTTGGATCTATTATGAAGAATTTATGACGTTTTTACCCAAAACACTTGTTTTAGACTAGTTTCAGGACTAGCCACAAACCCTATTTTCACGGAGTGTAACTCCAAAAATAAAAAGACCCACAAGATGAATTTTTTACCACATATACTTGGATATGTTTCCTCAATGGCCTATCAATTTCATAGTCTGAATCATTCTATAAAAAAATTATTGCGAAAATTGTGAGATGACCTGTAAATAACATACCTTAGAAAGCATCATCAGAAAAATTTATCCTCCCTTGAATTTCGACCTTATTTTCTTCACCTTTCCTCTAAAATTTGTATTATATATCCTTTGGTTACCTCAGTAACCTATATATATTCAATATTCTCAAGTGTGATGTGAAATGAGAGAGCCTTTCCTCTTATTTATACTCTCCAAGTAGCTTCCTTAAAACCATCTTCTAGGTCACTTAACCCACTTCTAGGTCACTTAACCTATTTCTAGGTCACTTAACCAATTTCTAGGTCACTCAACTTATTTCTAGGTCACTTAACCCATTTATAGGTTACTTAACCTGTTTTCCTCATTTTTAGGGCTAACCACTTTCCATAATTAGAAAGATCTCCATTTTTTTATCATTTAAATATTCATCCTTGACTTTGTCACCTCACTTTATAATCTTCTTTGATTTTGTCACTTCACTTTATTATTTAAATAATCCTCCTTGACTTTGTCACTTTTCTTTACCATTTAAATAATAAGTTCTTCTTTGCAAGCTCTTTGACTTCTTTGACCTTTTGGGGCTTCAAGCCTACGTATGAGGGTCCTCCAAATTCGTAAGGCCATAACTCTCAAACCGTGAGGAGTTATGTGACGTTCCACATACCACCAGAAATGGCATGACATGTACTATCCATATAGAAAAGTATTACCTACAAATATATCAAAACTCATACCATTATACATGAAACAACCTTGGGTCCATTACCCAAAACTTTGTGCTACTAGAATTCACTACCGGACTTTCTTCAAGGGTTGACATCAATGACAACCAACCTTAATCAACAGTGTGTGTTTCCTAGGTGGATCGGGACAAGCCACATGTCAGTGTTGGGGGCCTATTGGGCACAGGCCTATTTTTAGGTAAGGTTTATTTTTGGAAGGAAAAACCCAATTTTGGAGAAGAATCGTTGGTAGGAAAAGAAGCATGTGCGAGGGAAATCTGCATGCAAGGCACACAGAAAGGAAAACCTAACCATGTTAGTTTTAGGGTTTTGGTAAGATATTGTAACAACTAAGAAGCTTGTAAATTAGTATAAATAAGAACCTAGGAGGTCTAGGTCAGGGTTCGAATTTGTTCTGTTGGGATCGACTGGAATATTGATTCGGTTCGACTATTGTAGTTATGATATGATTGTGTAAGTTGTTGAGTTATAGAAGAGTCAAGTAGCTAGAGCTTGAGGGTTAGATCACAGGTTGAGGAGCCTGGTGTGATCTAGTCCACCTCACAGAGGTTGTTGAACCTTTCTCATGATTTTATGGTCGGAGATATAGTGTGCATCGCCATATTTTGCAGCAAACCTAATATAAGAGCCTAAGAAGCCAGATCTTTGTGGACGTAGCCCAGGAGGGGGTGAACCATGGTAAAACCCATGTTATGTGTGTTGTTTATAACATATTTACCTTTTGTCAGTAGTTATATTATGAATGGTTCAATTAGATCTATTAGAATGCATTCATAGGCTTAACAGATAAATGAATCTTAGGAAAAATACAGAGAATCATCAGATCAAGGCCTGAAGTAGTTCAAATAGAATCACATATCCCCACTCCTTCCTATATTGCAAGAACTTGAGATTTGTAGTCACCCATAGAACTATCTCAAGTGAGACTACGCAATGCACTCTATGTGTTGTGTTTCCTTCTGGTTTACCAAGAGGGTTAGTCCAAGAAGTAGGTAGAGAAAGAAGTCTAACCAACAAGGTTTCACTTGGTTGGACATGATTGTAACCCTTATTAGTACCCCTTTGAGTAATACCACAGCAAACAACACTTGTATACAAATTTCACTTCCACATATGCTCAAGTATATCGTAAATCCTCTAGGTTTCCTAAAACTAGTTGTATATAAGTTTATCGACCATTTGGAGCTATAGTGGCACTTAGGATAACACTCGGGAGGATTAATCTCTAGTACCTGGGTAATTGGGTAGTATGGTGGATCCTACTTAGTTAGATCCATAATAAATTCGTCCAAGTACTATTGTTGGACCCCACACATATATTAGAGAGTTATAGCACCTAGAAATCCCTTGTCCTTGGGTCCCTCTAAACCCTACTCCTTGTTGCTAGTCCTGGAAACTCATAAAAAAGGGGTTGTTTTGAAATTTTGTGCATTCAACCAGTGGAAACCCTACTTCCTGCTATGAGTCAAAGAAATTATTTCATAAACTATAGTATTGATAATTTGAGCATTTTGTCAGTGCAATATTATTNTCGGGACAAGCCACATGTCAGTGTTGGGGGCCTATTGGGCACAGGCCTATTTTTAGGTAAGGTTTATTTTTGGAAGGAAAAACCCAATTTTGGAGAAGAATCGTTGGTAGGAAAAGAAGCATGTGCGAGGGAAATCTGCATGCAAGGCACACAGAAAGGAAAACCTAACCATGTTAGTTTTAGGGTTTTGGTAAGATATTGTAACAACTAAGAAGCTTGTAAATTAGTATAAATAAGAACCTAGGAGGTCTAGGTCAGGGTTCGAATTTGTTCTGTTGGGATCGACTGGAATATTGATTCGGTTCGACTATTGTAGTTATGATATGATTGTGTAAGTTGTTGAGTTATAGAAGAGTCAAGTAGCTAGAGCTTGAGGGTTAGATCACAGGTTGAGGAGCCTGGTGTGATCTAGTCCACCTCACAGAGGTTGTTGAACCTTTCTCATGATTTTATGGTCGGAGATATAGTGTGCATCGCCATATTTTGCAGCAAACCTAATATAAGAGCCTAAGAAGCCAGATCTTTGTGGACGTAGCCCAGGAGGGGGTGAACCATGGTAAAACCCATGTTATGTGTGTTGTTTATAACATATTTACCTTTTGTCAGTAGTTATATTATGAATGGTTCAATTAGATCTATTAGAATGCATTCATAGGCTTAACAGATAAATGAATCTTAGGAAAAATACAGAGAATCATCAGATCAAGGCCTGAAGTAGTTCAAATAGAATCACATATCCCCACTCCTTCCTATATTGCAAGAACTTGAGATTTGTAGTCACCCATAGAACTATCTCAAGTGAGACTACGCAATGCACTCTATGTGTTGTGTTTCCTTCTGGTTTACCAAGAGGGTTAGTCCAAGAAGTAGGTAGAGAAAGAAGTCTAACCAACAAGGTTTCACTTGGTTGGACATGATTGTAACCCTTATTAGTACCCCTTTGAGTAATACCACAGCAAACAACACTTGTATACAAATTTCACTTCCACATATGCTCAAGTATATCGGAAATCCTCTAGGTTTCCTAAAACTAGTTGTATATAAGTTTATCGACCATTTGGAGCTATAGTGGCACTTAGGATAACACTCGGGAAGATTAATCTCTAGTACCTGGGTAATTGGGTAGTATGGTGGAGCCTACTTAGTTAGATCCATAATAAATTCGTCCAAGTATTATTGTTGGACCCCACACATATATTAGAGAGTTATAGCACCTAGAAATCCCTTGTCCTCGGGTCCCTCTAAACCCTACTCCTTGTTGCTAGTCCTGGAAACTCGTAAAAAAGGGGTTGTTTTGAAATTTTGTGCATTCAACCAGTGGAAACCCTACTTCCTACTATGAGTCAAAGAAATTATTTCATAAACTATAGTATTGATAATTTGAGCATTTTGTTAGTGCAATATTATTCAAGTGGGAGTATAACTCTGTAGAAGGTAAAAATAAAGTATGGGTCCTCACCACGCCCTTGTTTGGGACCTATATCAATAAACTCCTTCTGTAATGTTGATCATCATGGTACCTCTCTCCTTTAATCCTTTTATCACCCCATTACCTGGCCACTATCTCAATAGACCTAGAAAACAACACTAATCACATTGGTACTACTCTCTAGTAACTTTTTTCTTATGAACCCCATCCCTATGGCTACTAGAAACTAATATCTCACGAACCAAATATCCACCTTGGAAACTATGTGTGAAGAGTTACACCACCAACTAGTCCGTACCCACTCCTCTACCAAGTAAAGATTTTCTTTCATTGATGCCAAGCTCAAAAAATTATACGTAGTCCCAAAATAGTTGGCCCAACTCATGACAATGTACAATCAATTCAAGGAATAGCAATCCCAACCAAAGGTAATTGACTAATCCAACCCCATGGGGCCTAAATCTCACCAATTTTTTGAAACCATTTCTTGGGCATGGCATCGACTCCCTAAAGTGGATATAAAAAACTTTAATGTCTCTAGCCCACAGGTTTGGTCACTCAAATGGAATATTATTTTTACCTGCATGGAATCACTTATTATTTAATGAAACTTCATGTGGGTGTCTTATATTTAGATCCTAAATTCTAGCAATGGTGGAAACAGTATAAGAACTCTCATAGGGCTTATATTTCTAGGACATATTTTGTATTATATATCTATGAACATTTTGAACAAGACGCTCATTATTTAGGCCACCTGACCAAGCTTAAACAATATGGTATAGTTGAATATTTCATCTCCACTTTTGAGCAACTTAATTTCCACACTAAAATCATGTTAGATACCTTCTTTAGGGAATTCTTTATCAGTGCCTTGAAGGAAGAGATACATGTCCAAATTTTAATGGCTTTCCCTACTACTTGGCTAGAAGCTTGTCGAAGAGCTATGGAAGCCTAAAAGGTGGTGTTGAGCACTCAACACACCCTAAAAGGCCTATGTTAAATTTTACTTTTTGGGTACCACTTGATATTTTGCACTATCTGATTCTAATTCAGTATTAAAAATGTTTCCTTTGCTTCCCACTTTTGTTTCTCATTCAAGTCTCTGAAAGTTTGATTGAGCATGCGAAAACACATAACTTGAAATACTAACACTTAATCAAAGAATCGACAGTCAAGACTTCTCCCCGGCGTGCTTAAGAAATTCAGCATCGGAAAGGATTAAGAATGAAAGGAAATCATTCAAGAGAGCCAAGGTCGTTGAGCATTTATCTTCGTCAATGTCGGAAAATGGAAGTTGTTCTTCCACGACAAGATTCACTCAAGGATATCACCAACGGCAGATTCCTTTCAGCATCGATAAAAGGTGAAAAGAGTAAGCGTTGAATGAAAATGAAATGATATCGTCGACTCTCGAAACGTTGTTGGTATCAGGGAATTTTCAAGGACGATAACCCACAAGGGAACTACGCGATGGAACTATCTATGAAAGCCTATCCCTGATAACTTTCAGCATTGGTGAGCTTTTAGAAGGATAGCCTATAGAGATTGTGATAAGTCAATCCCCGATCACTAACCCCGACACCTTTCAGACTTGGTAATCCTAGGTTTATTTTAATACACGTCTCCTATCAAAAGACCCAACTTCGACTGAGATATATGACCAAACCACATGTCCTCTTTTTCCACCTGTCGTTGCCCGAGTAGTTAGACATACGATCTAGTTTTTCCTGAGTTGTTACTGACTCCTGAGACCCATGACGCACCCTGAAATAGTTCGGCCACGTCATCACCGTATGAAGAAATCAACCGGCGTTGAAGTTTTTCTCTGGAGGATGCCAATGAGAATATACACAAGGATATCACCGATTCCCGATCTACCCACTAAGCAAGCGACACAATGAGATGTTTTATCTCTAAGATACGATGGATCAGAATAATTTAAAAGAACTAATTAATTCCAAAATATCTCATTAGTTTCTAATTCGTGCGTGAATCAAAAAGGACCATTTGAAAGTATCGATACAGTGCATCACCCTTCGCGCCCCTACCATCAACTCATGTATAATTTATTTTCAAAGATTCAGTAGTAGGTTCTTTTAAATTTCACTCATGACTCAAATTAATTGATTGATACGATTGGTAGGATCTCTCTTGTTAAATCCTTTTGAGTCATTGTAAACAAGATTATTATGTGCACAAAGAAGTTCAAAACATCCAGAGGAGCAAGATGAGCAATCTGGGGAAATATTCCAAGGTCCAGTGATTATTAAACAATAGTTAGCAAGTGTTACAGGTATGTACCAGTCTATGGGTGTTTTATTCTTCATTTCATACGTTTTCATCCAATGTTATCATGTACACATGACTAAAGGATCGTTTCGGTTACAGGGACAATGCCTCTAAATAAACCTACCACCAGGAAATCTCTGAGAGTGCCAAATATAAAGGAACCGAAGGTAGGAGAAGGCTCTTCCCCAGCGGTCTTAAAACAACTAGACTTTGCCCCAAAACTGGTGCCCATCATCAAGACATCCACCAAGTATGTTTTCTCTCATCCTATGGCCTTTAGAGACACAGAGGCGAACATCGGGACCAAGACAGTATTCCCGCGCTGGGAAGATATTTTCAAGAAAATAAAGAGGGAGGAATTCCTTGAATATACCCCACACAGTGATATCGATACAAGAAAACTAGACGATGAAGTCCTCCTGAATGTCTAAAAGGTGTATATGCACATGGTGGCAAGCAGGACTATGGTATTCCCCTACATAGAACTCCTAAAGTGGCTTATCGATCACACTGACACACAAATATTCTTGCTTAATGACGACAATGGTGGGTGTGTCAGGGTTTTCCTTCCAATGGAAGTGAAGAATTACTACAAGCTCAGAGAGCTGGAAGAACGGCTAAACACTAATTTTGTTGTAAGATTCTATGAGAAACATGATACCGGTAAGGTGATGGCATCGTGGTGGAGAGAGGATAAAAATTTTACCAATCGGACCTACAACTGGTACCCGATGGCCAACCTAAGGGATTCGTACATCTATCTAATGGCCCTCCTCTGTCAATTGCATGGGGAGAAAGACTGCTCCAGGTTTTTAGAGGCTTGGATGCCTCTAGCTTATACAATATCCATTTATGGAATAGGTTTTAATTGGGGTGCCATCACTTCCAAAAAGCTGAGCACCTGCATATGAAAAGATCAGACAACAAAGGAAGGAGAGACTCCATCTATCTACATGGCATATTATCTATTAGACGTCATCTGTGCTAGAAATTTCTTTGTCGGAATGAACTTAAGCTGGCACACCTTAGAACTCCTGGTCCATGTATATTTCGGCATCTTGTGGGAGAACAAGTACAAGAAATCCTACTCTCTCATCTGCGATCAGTTCATTGCATGTATTTATTCCTTGTTGTTCAAGAAAGAGTGCCCAAGGCTATCGGATTCATCCAAAAATATTGTATTGAAAGTTGGCCACAAGTATCTAGATGAGCGTGATACCTACATCAGGATTTTCGGTGCCACCGGAGAACCCCATATGTTACTTGTGTATGTCCCCAATCGAATAGTAATCAAAGAAATATGTTACCAAACCATCCTGCAAAGTTATAATGCTACTCTGGTAAAAGATAAGAAGCATACGTTCATACCTTATGGATTCCATATAGGTTTCTACATGGTAAAAGACATTTCTCAATCCAAACAGGAAGGGTTGAATCAATTGGATTTCTGATTCTAGACTGGCCTCTTTTGCAAGCACGGCCCAAAAGGTCTAGTCCAGAAGCACGCATCACAAGTATCTTCCTGCTGGCCATACACCCATGATAGGTTTGAAGATGAGATCTTCACCAAAAATGCTCAAAACTGGGATGAGGTGGTGGCAAGGATGGTTGACTCTAAGGTAACCAGGTTCAAGGCCATGATTTTGGATGAGAAAGAAATAGTCCTGGAAAAATAGTCTCAAGAGGTCCTCAGGAATAGGGAAGAAAGGATAGCATCTGAATCAATCGAAGCAATGGAAGCTCCCCAAGAAGCCACCGAAATAGTAGAGATTTCTCAGGTAACTCTGATACAGGACAAAAATTTCCTCGAGGCTCAAAATGCGGTGGAGAGAGGGGCACTAATGTATCAACATGCCCAACAGATGATTAATTGGATGCGATATAACCCAGGCCTCGTCAGGATGCCAAGGCTTCTGACCGATAGCCCAGAATAAATCATGGCGGGGCCAAACAACCATGATTTCATAAACCTTGATAACATTAATGGGTCAGATGACCCTGAATCCATAATTCCACTGGCCAGATCATCAAAAGGTGTGATGAATCAACCAAAGACAGGTCAGGTATTAGTGGAAACAAGCATACCTAATCCTTTGAGTGAGTTTATAAATATATATAGTGATGATGAGAGTCGGGAGGCATCTCTCGGGACCCTTGTGCGTGTCCAAGAAGAAAAGGGACCTGAGAAGACTTCTTCTCTAGATCCAAGGGTCCAAACCTAGGAGGTCCCACAAAAGGAAATATAAGTTTAAAGTGTTCTCGAAACAAAGAGGCCCGATGTGAAAGAGACCCAAGCAAACCATCCAAAGGAAAAGTCAGAATCGGATGAGCCAAAGAAAGGATCCCCGCAAAACGACATCGGCGTTTCAACGGTCGATGAACAAGTAAGGATTGAGTATTTTCTCATCACCTCTATTCTACTCAATACTCAGATCCTGATAAGAGATAGGCAAAGGCCATGCCTTCGGAGCACAATGTGGAAGTTCAAGAACCCAACCTTGAACAGATATACACTACCAGAAATCTAGGAAACACACTCACATGGGATGATCAGCCGATTCTCGAACTTGTGGACATAGTAGTCAATATTTATATGATCTCCTACAATCAAAAGAGGAAATCTATTGTCTAACATACAACCAAGAAAAGGAGGACCATGTTAGATCACTCCATCCTCATCACTACAAAGGAAAATTTGATAAACACAGAAAATGCCAGAACATCTGAGCTCATCGACGTAGGGAAAGCGATCTCAAATGCTACCCTAGACATAGCCAAAATATATGAGAAGGAGATGGTTTCCACCCCGAAAGAACTAGAACACTTGTGCCATCTGGTTGAATACTATCAGGGCACCACTCAAACCATGATATACCTGAGAGGCGAGTTCGAAGAGGCTTACAACAAGTTCACACATGAGTGATAAATTTTTACTCTGAATATAGTTGAGCTCCAGGAAGATACTCTCATGGCACTCACGACATGCAAGGATATGGAGTGGTGGTATGAAAGGGAATAGCAAAACATAGAGAGAATCGAATACATTGATGTAGTCCAACAAGGTCGAGATAAATAAGAACACGGCATCCAGATGTTGGGAAAAAGTAGTCTTTATCACATGAAACGATCAGCCAAGTATTGGGCTAAGATGTCTCAAGAACCACACCAGAAAATTCAAGAGCAATGGGCCAAATGAAAGAAACATTGGGATAAAATCAACAAAGAATCAAGGATATTGGACTCCCCAATTTCGACACCCCCGATGACTTCATCGACTTGTGCGACATAGTCAAATTGCATACCAAGCAAGATTCATTATGGGCTAAAGAGCTAGCGAAGGTGACCAACACAGTGCCCGAACAAGTGCAACAATTTATGGAACATCTAATTAGAGCTCAGACTGTGCTACAACAGTTAAACACTAGTCTGGTGAAGTACCGAGCACATGTGGTGGAGGTTAGGGGAATTTACGTGGCTCAAATGGAATAACAAAGATTTCCATGGGCCCAAACCTATGAGGCATTGTTCATCAGTCGATCGGAGTATGAGAAAATTCACCCTTTCAAGTGATATCTTGGGTTGACTGTTAAAGAAACTGTTAGAAGAGGATGCCACATGGAAAATTTTGTTTTGTTTAAACTACACTTAGCCGTTATTTTCAGTTGAATTTTATGTTATAAATAAGAACATCGACCAATTAGTTATAGGGTCTATGGTTGTCGAGAGAAAAAAAAAATGGTTTGTTAAGAACTATTTCTGAGCTAGCTTTAATTGAGAAGTCCTTCTTGACCAGAGATGAAGTTATATTTTCATCAAACTACCTGTGTGATTGGACGTGGAGAAGAACTATCTCCTATCTCATCTCATGAATGATGTTGTAATGAGTAAGAGAAAATTAAATTTATTTTCACGTTATCTGGTGCAATGTTTTGTTGTTCTTTAATTTAATGATGAAGATGAATCGTTGTGTTATCATGTGATGGATGATTAAGTCGGTGGATTATTCTTCTTTCCTTTTTTTTAACGCATATGTGTTTTCTTTCTGATAATTAGTATCTTAGACAATAATTGGATGCTCACGTGGTTAATGTATTATTACTAGGCCTGTGGTAATAGAATTGTCATGTGCATGCTTGAGTAGCGAGTTATCCCAAGCTCAGCCTCTTCTCCAGTAGTTAAACTTCATTCTATTTTGTTGCCAAGTTGGTTTATACCGGCTTACAATCTTACTTCGGCCCTACCTAAGAGAAAACACAAAAATAGAAAGTCCCAACTGAAGGAGATGCCTTCGCAAGAAAACTTAAATCCCATCGATTAATTGGTTGTATCGCAAGATCTGGTGATCTGAAAATGATAAAGACTTGTATTCTTGAAAATATTTGCAAGTTTTAATTCAAGTGTTCTTATGCAAATGGATCAATTTTGCAAACACAACTTTTATATAAATTACACA
>JZKD02S1721493.1:7423-29842 GCA_000966675.3 Picea glauca
TTTTATGTGTATTGAAGTAAAGGTTAAAAATGTGTTAAAAATGATCATTTCCATTATAATTACAAATTATGGAACTATAAATTAATTGAGACACAATTGTATGAAAAATATTAATTTCAAAAAAGTAAATGGTTAAAAATATTTTTAAGATTGAATGAACCATGGAAAAGTGACTAAAAACACCATTGAAAAAACAAATTAGAAAAAAATGAAAATAGATGAAAAAATAAACATTTCAAAAAATAATGTGGAAATATTATGGATCAGAAAAATTAAAATATCAAAAAACCACCTAAAAAGGGAGGGGGTGATACCATTAGCACCATTTTTAAAAATGGGGTAAAAAATGTGACCCCCACAAAAACATGAACTCTATAGAGTTCTCATTAAGTTGGTAACTATGTTCAACCCATTCATTATGTGCAGAGTGAGATGGAAACGCCTGAGAAGTCCCAACTTGGAAGGTGAAATTATCAACGACTCGAAAAACAATAGACATGTCTCCTTCGATGCATTTAACCTTCTCCTCTAAGTCATCTCACTTCTTATAGTCGTTTTTCTCCACATGTCCATCCTTTCCATAGTATTGACATGTCTTATTCTTTTGAATTCATTGTGGTTGTCTCTCGGGTCCGTAGTCATGGTATGCAGATTTCTGTGCAGAAACATTACACTACATTCTATTCATGGAATCCATCTTTCCCTCTCCCTTGAGCAAGTGAGCTTGGTGTTTACCACCAATCTTACCTTCTCCAAGAAATCTATGTTGATCAATAATTAAAAGACCATGGAAGGATTCAAAGGTATAGTCCTTACCATCTTCCTTATGTTCTTCCCAGTTGGTGCAGAAATTCGACACGAACACATCGAATGGTAGCACCATTTTTAAAAACGGGGTAAAAAATGTGATCCCCACAAAAATGAGAACTCTGTAGATTTCTCGTTAAGTTGGTAACTATGTTCAACCCATTCATTCTATGTAGAGTGAGACAGAAAGGCATGAGAAGTCCCAACTTGGAAGGTGAAATTATCAACGACTCGACAAACAACAGACACATCTCCTTCGAGGCATTTAACCTTCTCCTCTAAGTCATCTCGCTTCTTATAGCCATTTTTCTCCACATGTCCATCTTTTCCATAGTACTGACATGTCTTCTTCTTTTGACTTCATTGTGGTTGTCTTTGGGGTCCCTAGTCATGGTATCCAGGTTTATGTGCAGAAACATCAAACTGCATTCTATTCCTGGAATCCATCTTTCCCTCTCCCTTGAGCAAGTGGGCTTGGTGTTTACCACCAATCTTACCTTCTTCAAGCAATCTATGTTGATTAGTAATCAAAATACCACAGAAAGCTTCAAATGTATAAGCATTACCATCTTCCTTACATTCTTTCCAGTTGGTGCAGAAAGTCGACACAAACACATTGAAATGTGTTCTCAAGTTCATTTGGACAATCTTGATGAGTTGTCCATCCTTCTTCAAATATTTCTTTCCACATTCACCCAATTTCAACTAGATTTCCTTGACACGATCCAAATAGTATTTCATTATCTAAAAGGAATGAGGATCAAGAGAGATCAATTCTTTCTCCAATTACATGACATGGTTCTCATTGACTCAGTCGAACAAGGTCTTCAACTTGTTCCAGACTGGATGAGGACAATCGATTCCACTAAGGTGAAAAATAATCTCCCATGAGATGTAGGTCATTATGACCTTCACAGCCTCATCCTTCTTGCTATCAACAACAAACTTTTCATAATCCTCTGTTGGAATTATAATTCTCACCTTTGTACACTACCATAGTTCTTTACTCTTTAGTAGGGTTTCCATATCTAGTTCCCATACTACATAATTTGATCCGTTCATAAAAATAGGATCAATATTTGAAACCATTTTTGATATCTAGACAAAATGGTCTATTTCAATGTTACAATCAACAAACCACCAACCTAGAGTCAATCACACAACAGATTCGACTCAGCAAGGTTTGCAGATAATAGGTTAAGGTTTTCAAATCATTGACTTTGATACCATGTTGTGGAATAGGGTGGAACACAATATGAAATAGAGGACAAAGTACTATATATAATCGAAGAGGAATAAAGAAATTCAAAATAGAGAGTGTTGTCTAAAGAGACCGTTACAACACTTAAGCAAAGTGAACTATGATCATAATAGCATAGTGCATGATGTTGCACATCTTGATCTGCATGATTTGTTGCACAATATCAATTCACATGATTGATAATGACCCAAGGGTTCTCTTTTTATAGCCTCAATATCTAACTGATTTCCATAGAATCCATAAGATCATGTCCACATGTAACCATCGACTATTAGAATTGACTCTGTAAAATATGTTATGTCGAGTTGAATCAACATGACTTGACCCAATTTCCTACATGTCCAACTTATAGTCGATTGTTGGGTTAGTTGATCTATCGCTCAACTATATTTGATTGTTGTTCAACTATCTGACCGACAAGCACGTCGACTACTCGACTAACTAGTGTGTTGTGTTGGTTGATCGTCTGACTGACTATATACATATGTAGGTCGACCTCTTGACCGACTTAACCCAAGAGATGTATGATGAACCATCAATGATTGATGTTCCAACAATCTCTTCTAATAATAATTTCATTGGAATGAGTTTGAAGAAGTTTGTAACCTTTGACATCTTCAAAATATCCAACAAAAATACACTTCTCACTTTTAAGTTGTAAATCTTTCCTTTTCTCATCGGGAATGTGATCCCATGATACACTACCAAATACATGGAAGTGGCTGACATATGGCTTAATTTTATTCCATACTTCTTTTGGTGTTATATTTTTTAGATCATTTGTGGGAGTGTGATTTACTATAAAATTTGAACAATTGATGGCTTCCACCCAATAATGAAGACTTAATCCCTTATATTGGATTATACAATTAGCCATTTCTTTTAATGTCTGATTCTTTCTCTCAACAACACCATTTTGTTGTGGTGTATATGGAACAATATTTTTCATTTGAATTCCCTATGCATTGCAGTAACTTGTAAATTTATTGTTCACATATTCACCTCCATTATCTATTCTTAACCTTTGAAGTTGATGTCCAAATTGTTTTTCTACAAGGGCCTTGTAGGCCAAAAATTTGTCAAAAACTTCACTCTTAAGTTTTAATAATTAAACCCAAGTGCATATGGAGAAGTTATCAATAAAGTTTAAGAAAAACGTGCACCCATAGAAAGAAGGAGAAGAAATCAGACCATGCAAATCACTGCGAACAAGCTGCAAAGGGGTTGAGGCATGCCAAGAGGCACATTTTCCAAAACTATCTTGATGATGTTTTGTCAAGAACACAATCGGTACAAACACCATCTCTATAATAAACAAGAGGAATATCAATCGCCATGTGTTGATTACATAGTTTCTACAATGAGCGATAGTTTAGATGATCAAACTACTCATGCCAAAGTTTGTTCAAGTTGTCGCTATGAGAAAAAAAATCTGATGGAAAGTATGATGACCCAAAGTTGTCAAACTTGTACAACCTGGTAAGATCATCAACAATTCCAATTGCTAGGACATGATTAGAATCTTTTAAATCCTTGATTACAACTTCGTGAGGTGAAATCTCTATGGTTTTAACTTCACCTAAATGTGTAATATGATACACTAATAGAAGGTTGTAGGAAAGACTTAGAACACACAATACATCATTGAAATGACCATTATCTACCTGAACTATTCCAGACCCTACAACACTAAGATATCTATCATCACCAACAAATATTTTCTTGGTGTTACATTCATTAAGAGCAGAAAATATGGCTTTATCCTTATCCATATGATAATATGCTCTAGAATAAATAATCCACTCATCAGAAGAAGAAGTGGAAGTTGCATTGAAAGAGAAACAAGAAGCAACAATTGCATGCCCATGAGAAGACGAAGAAGAAGAATCAATATTTATGTTGTGCTTCTTAATTGTTTCTTCTAAGGATTCCATCTTTTTAAAACATTTATGCTCCACATGAACATCTTTCCCACAAAAGTTGCAATGTCTGTTAGTCTTCTTACTTTTTTATTTTGCTCCTTTGTGACCATTACGAGTAGAAGTTGGCTGAGAGGTTTTAGGACCCTTGTTTTGATTATTTTTTTGGTGAGGATGTTGCTTCTTTGGATTATTGGATTTATCTTTTTTCTCAGCCACTAAGGCTTTGTTGGATATACCTACATTGATTTTCTTTATAAGAAATTCTAAATATTCTCTGGTGGCATAAAAGGTAGATAAAAAAAAATATATATATGCATCAAGCTTAGAAAGAATAGCATATATGCATCTATCTTCCTTCATATCTAGTTTGCAATCTATAAATGAAATTCTAAGTGTTTTGAACTTAGATAATTAATTTTCAATGCAAAGAAAATCATTTGGACTTAAATTCATTGATTGATTTTCCAACTAGTGGGATTGAATAATATTGTGTTTACCAAACACAGCTTCAAGATTTTCCCAAGCTTTATCTAGGCCATTAACTCCTTGAATATGAAACTTTAAATAAGGAGAGATGGGCATTATGATTACTCCACATGCTTCGTCACTCTTATTATCCCATTTGACTTTCTTTTCATCATCAATGGGTTATTATTCTTTTCCCAAGGTAATCTGGTATAATCCTTTACTTCTTAATACATCCTCCATATGGGATTTCCATGTGAAGTAGTTGGTACTAGTAAGAAAAACATCACTTGGAGAAGCAATATTAAATATGCATAGAAATTTAAAAGTTTAAATTGATGGTCTCGATGGAAAGCTCTCAAAAAAATAGGTTGTTTATTGAAAGCGACTTCATATGTGAACGTTATTCCTTTTTGAAAAAAGGAATAAACTCTAACCGAAGGGCCACATGGAAAGTAGAAGTTGGTCCACATGGTGATGCCCCTCCTTCACTAACCTTCTTATAACCTTACTTTTACAAATAAGTTGTTTATGAAGTGACCCACTTTTATAGAATAAGCGAGAATCACTTTTATAATGAAGTTACTTTGTAAATGAAAGTCGCACGCAAAAAGTAACCAAAAAAATAAATATTAAAGATACTTTATAGTGATTCACTCTTATAATTTAAGTGAAATACACTTCACAATGGATGAATAAGTTTTTTTAAAGTAACAAAAAAGAGACGTGAACTCAAGACCTCCTATTTAATAAAGAAACTTTTAACCAATTGAGCTAGTGCAAAACACATTAAATCTTAAGGAGGATGGGGGGTGTTGTTGTTGTGGTTGTGGTGGAAGATGGCCTTGAAGTGTGTGCTAAAAAAAATTATTTTGATATATTCACAAAAACAAACAAAAAAATGTTTCTCAACAACAACAAGGGTTAGATCTTGATTAGCTTACCCAGAAAATGTAAGTTTTCTCTTTGTTTCTGATATACCGAGATCGCACAGAGCACATGGAAAAGAGCATACGCATGCAATAAAATATTTTTTGCTCTATTTTTTATTTTTTGAGATCGCACAAAGCATATGGAAAAGAGAATACAATACTAGAAAGAGTAGCAACCCAAAAAAAAAAAAAAACACCGAAATATTTACTCTATTAAAATTTAAAAAGGGCATATTTGGGATTTATACCTCTGAATCTAACTGAAATGGTTGTATCTTTGGCAAATGTAAACCTTTTCAAGCGAAACAAAAAAATTTCATGACTCAAATGAGTGCTCTGGATGCAATGGAATAGTCCTCTCAACACAAATATGTACCAAAACAACAAAAAAAAGAGATGCAGAAACACGGCTTCAAGATCTCAATCTACAATGAGAGTGGGTCTTCAAATGCTCTTGGATACCATGTTCGACAACACGGGTATTCCAATAGAGGAAAAACACCTTCAGTATCCACTCACACAACCATATTAAATATCAAAACATTGATGTTTTAACATGGTAAAACCCATGTCGGGAAACATCGACTACCCCAAGCAACATGGCCAATTGAGACAATTTATTAATGCAAAATAAAATAAATTACAGAGATTTTCTCACAATCGATCATCGGAAAATGACCCTCCATGCTATTTAAATAGATATTATGGAACAATCATGTGCTAAGCCACGGATAAATGTAACCATTAAGAATGAGGAGAATATGAGTCATTGGATCACTCTATGTCGGGAACATATCGTGATCGATGGATTAAAAATGCATATTAATGCATATTAAAGAAACACACTTTAACCTAATGACACATTAGTCCAAGTTAATATTAACTAAATCCTATGTGTCTAAATATCCTAACACCTAAAACATGTTTTATGTTCCATGAGCCATGGTACATAGTTGTGTTACCCGTAAGAAATCTATGATATGGTTATCACCTTGACATCAAGAAGGGTTAAGGAATATTTGATTCACTTTACCCCATATATAGAAACCCAAAATGTATTTGGGTCATCATGGACTTGTAGTAAGGAAATCTAGGTAACTTATCTGGATTTTATCATGGGCTTACACCCTAAACTAAATTGTGTAGTTAAGGAAATAGCCCAAATAAGTGTTCCTAAGTTCAAAGTGAGACAAATAAATAAAAACCAAGAGAGAGAAGATGGAAAAGAACCTTATCTAAGCACCATACATCCATAATAGATCATAAAACTAGGCTAAGATCGAGGGAACTAAAGGAAGGTGGTCCAACACATGAGGATGGTAGAGAGATATTATGTTATTATTGAGTGGATTATGCATGGAAACGACATAAAAGAGAGTTACGCATCAACCTCCCTATTGGGTAGGCTTATGTGAGTACTAAATTGAGAAATACATATGCTACATAAACAATACTTGGCTACTATGAAATCAAACCAACAATTATAATTTAAATGCAAGTACATAAATGAGACAAGAAGGAATGAGTCTAATCACCTTGAATGAATAAATAGTAGTTAGACTATGAGAGGAAATGATGAAATGAAATGAAAGAGGGAGAAGGTAACTTGACCATACCTACACTTACCAAAGAGAAAGAGATGCAATGAAAAATCATGTTTGGGGAATGCCATATGAGAGAAGATAGTTTTCTTTGGCATGATAGTAAGCTAGTAGTGTTAAGAGAGAATTATAAATGAAGTAAATGAAATGCAAAAAGGAAAAGGAGAAGAGTTAGGAACACAATACTCATACTTACCCATCAAAGCATGTGAAATACATGAGCATGGTAATATTAGAGTTAAATAAATCTATGTACCTATGAAAAAAATGTTACAAGATTTTCTTGAGTAAGGGCAATGGTGGCACCAACTCCCTGGGAAGGATAGTAAGCAAGTGAAGGAGAAGAGAGGATAAAATAAGGAGTGGAAATGATAATGAAGCACTAGTGAAGGAAAGAGGATATAGCTAGTGACATTATGGTAGAACTAGGGAATATAAAGAGGTGGGAGGTGACAAGGATCGGGAAGGTCTAGTGGAGGCAAGAGGCAAGTAACAACAATATGTTTAGGTATCAACAACCTATACTCTATTTTTCTTGATGCAAATGAATTCCCCTTTTTTTCTTTGTATTTGTGTTTCTTTCTTTTAATCTTATCTAGTGGATACTTCTCTTTAATCCATTGATTCCTTAAACTATTTTTCCTTCCATCATTTTGAGATGTGGTTTTGTTTTAATTTTCTTTAAAAAGTTTAATTTCCTTTCAAAATTAAGTTGCCTTTTATTACCCCTAATTTCAAAATTGGGCTTCATTTGTCTTGTATTTTTGAATTATATGGTTTATTTTCAAATCAAGCCCAATTTATTTATCATGCCTCGTTTTTCATCTTTCAAACCATTTATCTCCCCAATTTTAGAATCAGGCATGACCTTTTAATCATCCCCCTTCTCTCCCTTTGCTTAGTGTACCTTTCAAATGTTATATTTTCTTTGTATGATTATTTGATTGGATCTAACCTTTTGATGGATCCTTTCTTTCCATTTGATTTCCATTTCCATCCCCAATTTTTTGATCAATTTGATCTATTGATTGGGCCCCTTCCCTATTTTCTTTTCAAAATGTTTTTCCCTACTTTCGAGTTGGGCTCGATTAATGAATCAGGTCTATCTTTTTTTTTTTGATTTCCTTTCGGATTATAATTTTTATTCCCAATTATAAAATCAAGCTCAATCTTCTAATCAGGGCTCTCTTTGTGTTACTTGTTCCTCATTTGAATTTCTTTATCCCCAATCTGTGAATCGAGCCCTTTTAGCCTTCATGGGTTTTGATTCTTTTCTTTCAAATTTCTAGCCCAATATACCAATCGATCGTAATTTTTCAATCAAGGCCTCCTTTTAATATCTATTCAAACTTTGGATCCTCTTTGTATTACTTGTTCCTCATTTATATTTTTTACCCCCAATATTTGAATCTGGCCCTTTGGCCTTTATGGGCTTTGATTCTTTCATACGGGAAAATTTCTCAATTATATTAAAAATATAATGTGTTCTCTAGTCAGATAAATTACAAAGCATTGTTGTGGTGACAAAAACAATGTCAATGTTGCTTTTGCACATAGTGGTCTCTTGACCAGCAAAAGGAGAAAGTTCATACAAAAGAGAAAGGTCAAGTACAAAGTGGTCTATTATATCTAGTGGACAAAATGTTCTTAAAAATAAAAAAATGAAGATCAAGAGTAGCCTTCAAAACTCAAATCATAAAAGACTGCTATGATGTGTTGAGAAGGTCTTAAAATAGAGATAGGAAATGTGGAGGGCCCTCATGGCCATCTATCTAGAGGTTGTATGTTATAATTCCCTCCTTTTTCTGTAGAGATTCCTTAGATAGTTTGTCTACAGTTTTGTTGTGCTCACAATAGATGTGTTTGATGCTCAGTTTTTTGAAAGAGGGTAGTAATAGTCTGATTTTGTCCTTCCAATCCAAGAGGGAGATGGCTTGTAGATCGCCCTTGTTGTTCAACCACTCAATAATAATTTTGGAGTCCCCAAGTATATGAAGTGCTTCAATATGAAGTTTGGCGGCCAAGTATAGAGTGGCCTAGGCGCCCAGTAATTTATCTCTGGTGTTGGTGCCTAAGCCACAATTAAAACTCCATCTAATGGATGAGTTTTTTGTAATTCTGATCATCCCTCTAGCATCGCTCTGTGTGGAATTTGAGAGTTTTGTTCCATCAAACCATCCAGTTGGAGTATCCTCTAAAACACATGTCCTCTTTGTGTTATGAAATATTGGTTTACAAGGGTAAATGTCAATCCAGTTTTTAAAAAGACCAAGTGATTTGTATGTTACTGAGCTAGTGGAAGGAGTCTCATTTTCGAAAAAAAATAAAAATTGTCCAGCCAAATGGACCAACAGACCAGGGAAGGCAAATGATTTAATTTGTGTTCCCTATGGGTCCAAGAATCAAAGAAGTTAGAGAGTGTTTGCCCGTCCCAAGTAGATTTAAGATCAAGCACCAAAGTAATTTTTTCCCAAACCTTTCTGGAGTAAGAACACTTGATGAACATATGGTCCATTGATTCAACATCATTGTAGTAGAGGTGACAAATGTTTGGTCCTATCCATCCCTTTCTTTGCAAGATATCCCAGGTGGGCAGTTAAATTCCCCGAACGATCGCCCCCGGACCACTTGAGTTGGTCATCCAATTCATTTCAGTGGATTCTCGAATGAGTTAAGGCTGCGCAGAGGGTGTTCTAGTGAGAAGCCTGCTTTGCACTGAGTTCTAGTTTATCATTAGAGATCCACCTGTCTAGGAGATAATCCAAGATGGATTGATCTCTGGATTGGTAGAGGTACCACACATTTTTTAAATGTAATTGAGCTAACATTTGTGGAGGAAGAGTAGTGGTAGCGCCCAATACAAGGATGCGGTCGCGACCAAGCATGATGGAGTGGCCCGAACCTAGCTGCCAACATAGCTTACGTGTTAACCGGATCTTTGATTTAGTAAGATTTTTCCAGAAAAATGAGGTTGCCTTGCTAGTAGTTGTGTCAGTTAGGAGCTAGCTAGAGACTGTGTGTTGTGATAGATATTTATCCTTAATAACATAATTTCATATGCCAGGTATGGTCAGCACACGTCAGAGGGAATTTGCGGCAAGTGCTTGGATTAAATGAAATATATTATGGAGCCCCCAATCACATTTTTTTTGTCTATCCAAGGATTCCCAATTGCATAGATGTTGTGGAGGATGGTCTAAGCAAACCAACGAGAGAAAGTTATAAGTCAAATGGTGGAGTTTTGTGATTACCGTAGAAGGTATGGATACAAGATCTATCCAATACATTGGTTTCCCTTCTAGAACAAATTTAATGAGAGTGAACCAGCCACCAAGAGAGATCCACTTTGTGCACCAGTGTCCAGTCGTTTTTTCAAATTTAGCAATGAGTCAGTTACAATCCGCCAGCTTATAGGAGTCTTATTTAAAAAAATATCCCAGATACTTGAGGCCAGATGAAATATGTGTAAAGGTGTGAGGGAAGATACCTTTTAGCTGATCCAAAGCTTGTTGTTGCAGATTTGCGAAGTGAAAAGTCGATTTTTCCCAGTTGATTGATAAGCCCGTGGCACAACAAAAGGTTAATAATATCTCTTTAATCTCTTTCCATTCATGTAAAGAGTCATTTTTCATGATGAAAACATCATTAGCGAAAAGGAGATGGAGAATATTGATAATCCTGGACACCTTAATGCCATAGATATTTCCATCTGCTTGTCCAAGTTTTAAAAGAAGACTCGAGGATTCCATGGCCAGAATGAAGAGCAAAGGTGAGAGGGGGCAGCCCTGTCACATTCCTCTACCACTGCGAAAGAAAGAGGATGATTCCCCATTGATTAAAATGGATATATTTGGGCTAACCACACAACTCATGATCCACTTAATCATAGAATGACTAAAACTTGTCTGAGTCGGGATCAATCTAAGGAAGTCCCAGTCAATGCAATCAAAGGCCTTATTGAGGTCCAGTTTGAGGATGAGAACCTTGGAATTTTTTTATTTAATTCTATGTAATCACTCCTTAGCAGTGCCAATAGCATCTCGAATCTGGCGTCCTTTTTAAAAACCCCATTTGTTCATTCAATAGGAAGCGTGAGAGGATTGATTTTATCCTGTTTGTAATGATTTTTGAGATGAGTTTATAGCAGATATTGCAGAGTGAAATAGGCCTATAATAAGAAAAGGTAGTAGGATTGGAATCTTTTGGAATGATGGTAAGAAAGGTCGAGTTCAGAGCACCAGTCACCTTCCCTTTGAGTCTTGTGTCCTCCACATGTTCCACCAGATCTGGGCCAACCAAATAAAAAAATGCAGGTAAAATTCTACCATCCAACCGTCAGGGCCTGGGATTTTATCCTTGGAAAAGGATTTTAAAGAAACCAAAATCTATGGGAGCGAGCAAGGGCTGTCAAGTGCAAGTGAATCATCCACAATTACAGAATGAGGGAAGAGCCTAGCCAGTGTGACTGAGGTCTATAAATTCCCAGTGGGATTCGCCTCAAAGAAAGGTTTGAAGTGTCTAAAAACAGCTAATTTATTTCTTATTGTCCACTAAAACGATTACCTTCTGCATCTGCAATCTCCCAGATATGTTTTTACTCCTACAAGAGCTAGCGAAATTGTGAAAAAAAATTGTGTTGAGATCATCATTCTTAATCCAAATAGATCTACAGTGATGTCTCCAGGTGGCTTCTTCTTTTAGGAGGAGCTAGTTCCTTTCAACTTCAAGAGATTTTATAATAAGAGTGTTGTTTCCAACTACCCTCACCCGATCATCAGCTTGTTGTAGAAGTTGTATCTTTGTTTCTGTTAGCACTCTATAAATTTTGTCCAGCTGAATAGACAAACGATAGACGTAATTGTTTCAACCTGCTTTAGAGCTGAGGCACTAGCCTGCTCAACTCATAGAGAGATATCTCATGTCACTTGATTATTCTTTGGAGATCGGTGGCTAGATTTGGTTTTTTTGGGGGGCTTAATAAAGTTGCTGGCAAAGAAGGGGAGGAACACTTTGGGCTATGGAGTCAATATTCTGAAATTGAATGAAAACATTGACTGGCATGTAGAACTCTCCAGAGGATAAAGGCTAAATAAGGCAATGAATCTGAGTTATAACTTGAATTTAATTAGAGTGGTAAGAGGAAAGAGAAATAGATAACTGCATCAGAGCATTATGAAAATGAATTCTGAATTAGCTAAGAAGAAACATACATGGTTTAAATTGCTTAAGCCAAGAGAATCAAATGATGAATTATGGGCCTTTAACTCTCCAATTTAAATAGAAGAAAAATGTATATGAAATCAAAGATCACAGGAAACACATATAATGAGGGAATACAAAACTCATATCACAACCATTATAATCTTTTCATAAACAGTTCAAAGTTGTTGCATATGTATTCAATTCAGCCCCAGAAAATTACAATGAAGTTTAGAACCACCAGAACTATGCCCTTTCACTTCTGCCCACACTTAATACACTCAGAACCTCTAACACTTATACAATTGTAGTTCCTTCAATGTGCAACCAATTACAATAACTGAAATGAAATGTTTCAACTTCTACAATGATTACAACTGACAGTTTTCAGAAAAAAGTGTTTCATGATCCCTGCAGATTCTGCTTATGCTCCAGCTCCTTCTTCTTCCACGTTCTCTTTGAAGTGTCACTCATAATATTTCAAATATAATTTCATTTATCTGTACTCTCATTAATCATTTGGGAATAATATATTTGAAATAAAAATAATTCCCAAATATTTTTCTATCGTGTAGAATTAAATTTTCATGATTTAATTCACGCCCGTGGCTTTTAAGACCATGTTTTGTTTTCCCAATTCACCATTTCATTGTAAAAACATTTACTTTTACCATCTCCCTCTGAAAAACATTTACTGTGCAATGTTTTTCCAATTTACCGTTTCACTGTGGAAAAACATTTACTGTGTGTTTTTTTTCAGTTTATCGTCTTTGGTAAAATACCTTTTATCTTCTTCTTTTACTTATTGAAACCTTTGGATAAAGAATTATCCAAGTCTTTGTTCACGTGCATCTTCCCATTTAAATATTTTTCATGGAAATTAATCTCTTTGATTTGTAAAATGTGAATTTTACCTCTGTAAAACAATTTCACGGCGAGGAAGAATTTCTTTTATCGAAAATCCCATAATCATTATTGAAATGTGCTCCTGGAAAAATGTCGCACATAAAACATATGATAAATGATTTCATTTATTATATTGGGATTGGGCTAAAGTGGTTTAAATCAACCGCTCTTACCTCCAATGTGCTCCACATAAAAACATGTGTCCACCAAAGAAACCATGCTAGTATTCCCTGATCCGCCTTCACAAAATTAACCTTCTCGCTACTTCAATCTACGACATGTACGTGTGCCCTCCATCCAACCATTGAATTTTCCACATTATAAATTGAGATTCATGCCCATGATTTGACATGATTCCGTAAATTAAATATTGGATTAAATATTTATATTAATAACAAAAAACCCCTTTTTTCTATTTTCAAAGGCTTTTGGGCATATGAGGCTTACCACATGACTTTGTGGATAGGATAAGGTTGCTTAATAAAAGGCATATTTTTTTATTTTCAATGGGAATACGAAAATAAGGGTAAAAATGAATGAAGTGATGGAACTAAGGGATTTAGGTAAGAATTAAGGCTAGGTATAAGCTTGGGATATTTGCCAACTTTTGACTCGTGGAGTACATGACTATTTTGGATGACCCATTGGGTGAAGGATTTAGGTGATGGGAGCTTGATGGAGCTGGTGAAAATGTTTGAAAATATGAGTGGAAAAATAACACAAAGACAAGATGCATTGGGAAAAATTAATGCAAATTAGCATATGATCTACAGTCCACTGAGTCTCATCCACTTTTGATATCGGGGGTTGAAATAAAATGGTTTTGGGTAGACCTATTTTCACCCCAATGTGCCTCTAAGGGTGTCACACATCCATGAATGAAACTGCCATAGTTTTCCCCAGCCCGCCTTCGAGTGATTATATTTTGCACTGCTTCATTTCCCGATACATGCCTTAGTCATTGATCTAGGCTGCTTCAAGATTGATGGTCCATCGAGTCCTACCTTTCGTGCCTCTGCTAAATTTGTCCACATGCCTCCATATAAGTCCTTATATTCCAAACTATCACACTTCCATAGTGATGTGGCTTTTTGCTAAATTTCTGAGACTCAGATTCTATCTGAAAATTGTTATGGTGATAACATAGGCTCCAACTGAAGATGCTATCCTTTCTGTGAGGTAGAAAAGAACTCATAGACCTAGTACTTGATCCATTGGGCTGCTTTGAAAACATGTGTGTGTACCCTGCTCTAGCCTGTCACCAGTTTCTACTGAAAACCAAACTCTGCATACTGCTCTCAACTAGATATTGGACACTAAATACACTGCTAAAATCTGACTGTACATACTATTGAAAATCCAAACTGAAAAAATGCTTGACCAACAAGCTTATTTGCACACTCCTATCTACTCTAAAACTGTTGAAATGAGTACTCAATCAAGTTATGCTAAAGTGCCGATGCAACCAATCAAGCAATTGGCTTCCTGATTTTCCTCCGATCATATCTTTCTTAAGCAGACAGAGAAATGTAAAAGATGGCAGCTGAAAGAAAAAATTGAATTTAAATTCTGAGCTTATGAATGAAACAAACTCCTCCTTCAATTATGAATGTAATAGGATGGCCACAGGATCTTGAAAACCATGGAAAATCATTTTTTCTTAAGGAACAAAAACGGGACGACAAGCCTCATTCATAAGTGTTTGTTTCTCTTTCTCTATTTCTTCAATTCTAAGAAAATTTTCAAATGAAATGGCAGCAATAGGTTTTTCTACTCTTCCATGCATATAAAAAAAAACATTCATACATTCTTGAACATCTTCAAATGTGATAGACATATTATGTGCATCCTCTTGTTCATCAAACAATTCTGATTTGGTTTCATTAAACTTCTGAAAATTTTCTTTAGGACTGTCATTTTGACTTTCAAATGAATGAATGGAAATAAGTTCCTGCTCATAATCTTCTTGCAAATGTGAAAAGATAACAACATGCACTATTTCATAGTCTAGAGTTCCAATGGATTCATTTTAAAAACCATGATTTTCAAATGAATCAAATAAAACCATTGCCTCTTCATTATCTTTTTGTGTTTCTGATTGAAAATTGGCATACATTGTTTTGTTTCTTTCCTGGAAATCTATGTCATTTGTTTGTTGATTGATGGAAGTTCCATAGATGCAATTTCAGAATCCTCATCCATGTCTAGGCCACTTAGAATTTGAACAACCATATCATTCATAGGGGGAGAAAGACAACCTTGAAACACTTTGTCTTGCTGAAAATCTTGAATATCTTCATCAAGTTCAGGGGAAGGAAAATAAATTTCAACAACAATTTCTTGATCAGCTTCATCTTCAACCAAAGGAGGGGATACTATTTGTTGTTGGGATGAATATTCATAACGGGCTTCTATGATTTCATCATTCATACACTCTTCATCACCGAAAACATTTTCAAGGTACTTAATGGAATGTTCACAAAATTCACAACAATCTTCAAACACCAAGAATGAAGGATAAGATTCTCCATAATGCTTAAAGAATGTTATGTGGAAATCCTTAAGAAAGTATAAACTGCTTGGTTTTAAACCTTCATATCATAATCTTGCTTTCCCCTCTAGAGTAGCCATAAACATTTTCATCAAACAATCTTCATGAAATTCAACCCCCAGCTTACATATGTGCATGTGAAATCTAATCAAGTGCAAGGCAACATCATTTCCTTTCCCATCTTCAAATTTAGGAAAATATTTTTGCCAATCTATGTGAGGAATACGATTTTCAAATCCAGGAATATGAGATAGATTCATTGGAGCATACCTTACAGATATTGAACTCATCTTCGGACAATGGAGTCACCAATGATGTTTTGGAAGATGGATTCTACATTGATTGTGGAGTCGCCAATGAAAATTCAATTTTTTCGATTTTTGTACCAGTGGAATTGCCTTCAAACTGATTTTTGATGTGTGGAGTTGCCAGAGTAGGAATAAAACCAATATGTGCCTAAGTGTCTGCTGCTCTCAAACCTTAGAACTCAACCATGTCGTTTTTCCCAGGGAAAATTTTTCAATTTCGTCCCCGACAACGATGCCAGAATGTTAGCACTCTGTAAATTTTGTCTAGCTGAATAGACAAACAAGAGAGGTAACTGTTTCAACCTGCTTTAGAGATGAGGCACTAGCCTGCTCAAATTAGAGAGGGCTTTCTCGTGTCACTTGATTCTTCTTTGGATATCAGTGGCTAGATTTGGTTTGTTTTGGGGGTTTAACAAAGTTGTTGGCAAAGAAGGGGAGGAACACTTTGGGCTATGGAGTCAAAATTCTGAAATTGAATGAAAACATTGACTAGCATGTAGAACTCTCTAGAGGATAAAGGCTAAATGAGGCAATTAATCTGAGTTATAACTTGAATTTAATTGGAGTGGTAAGAGGAAAGATAAACAGATAACCGCATCAGAGCATTACAAAAATTAATTATGAATTAGCTAAGAAGAAACATACACAGTTTAAATTGATTAAGCCAAGAGAATCAAATGATGAATTTTGAGCCTTTACCTCTCCAATTTAAATAGAAGAAACATGTATATGACATCAAAGATCACATGAAACACATACAATGAGGGAATACAAAACTCATATCATAGCCATTAGAATCTTTTCATAAACAGTTCAAAGTTGTTGCATATGTATTCAATTCAGCCCCAGAAAATTACAATGAAGTTAATAACCACCAGAACTATCCCCTTGCACTTATGCCCGTGCTTAATACACTCATAACCTCTAACACTTATACAATTGGAGTTCCTTCAATGTGCAACCGGTTACAATAACTGAAATGAAACGTTTCAGCTTCTAAAATGATTACAACTGACAGTTTCCAGAAAAAAAAAATGTTTCATGATCCCTGCAGATTCCTCTTACACTCCATCTCCTTCTTCTGCCACATTCTATTTGAAGTGTCACTCATAATATTTCAAATATAATTGCATTTATCCATACTCTCATTAAACATTTCGAAATAATATATTTTAAATAAAAATAATTCCCAAATATTTTTCTATCGTGTAGAATTAAATTTTCATAATTTAATGCATGCCCATGGTTTTTAAGACCATGTTTTGTTTGTCCAATTCACCATTTCATTGTAAAAACATTTACTTTTACCATCTCCCTGTGAAAAACATTTATTGTGCAATGTTTTTCCAATTTATCATTTCATTGTGGAAAAACATTTAATGTGTGTTTTTTTTCAATTTACCGTCTTTGATAAAATACCTTTTATCTTCTTATTTTACTTCTTGAAACCTTTGGATAAAGAATTATCCAAGTATTTGTTCACGTGCATCTTCCCATTTAAATCTTTTTCATGGAAATTAATCTCTTTGATTTGTAAAATGTGAATTTTACCTCTGTAAAACAATTTCACGACGAAGAAGAATTTCTTTTATTTGAAATCCCATAATCATTATTGAAATGCACTCATGGAACAATTCCGCACATAAAACATATGATAAATGCTTTCACTTATTATATTGGGATTGGGCTAAAGTGGTTTAAATCAAATGCTTCGATGTGCTCCACATAAAAACACGTGTCCACCAAAGAAACCATGGTAGTATTCCCTAGTCCGCCTTCACAAAATTAACCTTCTTGCTACTTCAATCTCCGACATGTACGTGCGCCCTCCATCCAACCTTTGAATTCTCCACATTATAAATTGAGATTTGTGTCCATGATTTGATGTGATTCCATAAATTAATTATTGAATTAAATATTAATATAAATATAAAAATATCTATATTAATAATAAAAAACCCATTTTTTCTATTTTCGAAGGCTTTTGGGCATATGAGGCTTAACACATGACTTTGTGGATAGGATAAGGGTGCTTAATAAAAGGCATGTTTTTTTTTATTTTCAACTGGAATACAAAAATAAGGGTAAAAGTGAATGAAGTGATGGAACTAAGGGATTTAGATAGGAATTAAGGCTAGGTATAAGCTTGAGATATTTGCCAACTTTTGACTTGTGGAGTACATGATTGTTTTGGATGACCCATTGGGTGAAGTATTTAGGTGATGGGAGCTTGATGGAGCTGGTGAAAAAGTTTGAAAATCTGAGTGGAAAAATAACACATGGACAAGATGCATTGGGAAAAAGTAATGCAAATTAACATGTGATCTACAATCCACCGAGTCTCATCAACTTTCGATATTGAGGGGTTGAAAAAAAATGGTTTTGGGTAGACCTCTTTTCACCCCGATGTGCCTCTGAGGGTGCCATGGGTCCACGAATGAAACCACCATAGTTTTCCCCGACCCGCCTTCAAATGATTATCTTTTACATTGCTTATTTTCCCGATATGTGCCTTTGTTGTTGATTCAAGATGCTTCAAGATCGACGGTCCATCGAGTCCTACCTTCCGTGCCTTTTCTAAATTTGTCCACATGCCACCATATAAGTCCTTATATTCTAAAATATCACACTTCCATAGCAATGTGGCCTTTCGCTAAATTTCCGAGACTCAGATCCTATCTGAAAATTGTTATGGTGATAACATAGGCTCCAACTGGGGGTGCTATCCTCCCTATGAGGTAGAAAAGAACTCGTAGACCCAGTGCCTGATCCATTAGGTTGCTACAAAAACATGTTTGTGTACCCTGCTCCGACCTATCACCAGTGTCTACTGAAAACCAAACTTTGCATATTGCTCTCAACTGGATACTAGACACTGAATACACTGCTAAAATCTGGCTATACATACTACTGGAAAACCAAACTGAAAAAATTCTTGACCAACAAGCTTATTTGCACACTCCTATCTACTCTAAAACTGTTGAAATGAATACTCAATCAAGTGATGCTAAAGTGCCAATGCAACCATTCAAACAATTGGCTTCCCGATTTTTCTTCGATCACATCTTTCTTAAGCAGGTAGACAAATGTAAAATATGACAGCTGGAAGAAAACATTGAATCCAAATTCTGAGCTTATGAATGAAACAAACTCTTCCTTCAATGATGAATGTAATAGGATGGCCACAGGATCTTGAAAACCATGAAAAATCATTTCTTCTTGATGAACAAAAATGGGAAGACAAGCCTCATTCATAATTGTTTGTTTCTCTTGCTCCATTTCTTCAGTTCTCAGAACATTTTCAAATGAAATGGAAGCAATAGGTTTTTCTACTCTTCCATGCATATCAAAAAAAAAATCATACATTCTTGAACATCTTCAAATGTGATAGCCATATTATGTGCATCCTCTTGTTCATCAAACAATTCTGATTTGGTTTCATTAAACTTATGGAAATTTTCTTGAGGACTATCATTTTGACTTTCAAATGAATGAATGGAAATAAGTTCCTGCTCATAATCTTCTTGCAAATGTGAAAATCTAACAACATGCACTATTTCATAGTCTAGAGTTTTGATGGATGCATTTTCAAAACCATGATTTTCAAATGAATCAAATAAAACCACTGCCTCTTCATTATCTTTCTGTATTTCTGATTGAAAAGTGGCATACATTGTTTTGTTTCTTTTTTGAAAATCTATGTCATTTGTTTGTTGATTGTTGGAAGTTTCCATAGATGCAATTTTAGAACCCTCATCCATGTCTAGGCTACTTAGAATTTGAACAACCATATCATTCATAGGGGGAGAAACACAACCTTGAAACACATTGTCTTGCTGAAAATCTTGAATATCTTCATCAAGTTCAGGGGAAGGAAAATAACTTTCAACAACAATTTCTTGATCAGCTTCACCTTCAACCAAAGGAGGGGATACTGTTTTTTGTTGGGATGAATATTCATAAAGGGATTCTATGATTTCATCATTCATACACTCTTCATCACTGAAAACATTTTCAAGGTACTTAATGGAATGTTCACAAAATTCACAACAATCTTCAAACACCAAGAATGAAGGATAAGATTATCCATAATGCTTAAAGAATGTTATGTGAAAATCCTTAAGAGAGTATAAACTGCCTATTTTCAAACCTTCATACCATAATCTTGCTTTCCCATCTAGAGTAGCGATAAACATTTTCATCAAACAATCTTCATGAAATTCAACCGCCAACTTACATATGTTCATGTGAAATCTAATCAAGTGAAAGGCAACATCATGCCCTTTCCCATCTTCAAATTTAGGCAAATATTTTTGCCAATCTATGTGAGGAATATGATTTAGAAATCCAGGAATATGATATCAATTTATTGGAGCATACCTTGCAGATATTGAACTCATCTTCGGATAGTGGTGTCGCCAATGATATTTTGGAAGATGGATTCTACATTGATTGTGGAGTCGCCAATGAAAATTCAAATTTTTGGATTCTTATACCAGTGGAATCGCCTTCAAACTGATTTTAGATGTGTGGAGTCACTGGAGTAGGAATAAAACCAATATGTGCCTAAGTGTCTGCTTCTCTCAAACCTTAGAACTCAACCATGTCGTTCTTCCCAAGGAAAATTTTTCAATTTCATCCTCGGCAACGACGCCAGAATGTTAGCACTCTGTAAATTTTGGCTAACTGAATAGACAAATGATAGAGGTAACTGTTTCAACCTGCTTTAGAGCTGAGGCACTAGCCTGCTCAAATTAGAGAGGGCTCTCTCGTGTCACTTGATTCTTCTTTGGAGATCAGTGGCTAGATTTGGTTTGTTTTGGGGTTTAATAAAGTTGTTGGCAAAGAAGGGGAGGAACACTTTGGGCTATGCAGTCAAAATTCTGAAATTGAATGAAAACATTGATTGGCATGTAGAACTCTCTAGAGGATAAAGGCTAAATGAGGCAATGAATATGAGTTATAACTTAAATTTAATTAGAGTGGTAAGAGGAAAGATAAATAGATAACCGCATTAGAGCATTACGAAAATTAATTATGAATTAGCTAAGAAGAAACATACACAGTTTAAATTGCTTAAGCCAAGAGCATCAAATGATGAATTCTGAGTCCTTACCTCTCCAATTTAAATAGAAGAAACATGTATATGACATCAAAGATCACATGAAACACATACAATGAGGGAATACAAAACTCATATCATAGCCATTAGAATATTTTCATAAACAGTTCAAAGTTGTTGCATATGTATTCAATTCAGCCCCAAAAAATTACAATGAAGTTCATAACCACCAGAAATGTCCCCGTGCACTTATGCTCGTGCTTAATACACTCATAACCTCTAACACTTATACAATTGGAGTTCCTTCAATGTGCAACCGGTTACAATAACTGAAATGAAATGTTTCAGCTTCTACAATGATTACAACTGACAGTTTCCAGAAAAAAAATGTTTCATGATCCTTGCAGATTCCTCTTACGCTCTAGCTCCTTCTTCTGCCATGTTCTATTTGAAGTGTCACTCATAATATTTCAAATATAATTGGATTTATCCATACTCTCATTAAACATTTGGGAATAATGAATTTGAAATAAAAATAATTCCCAAATATTTTTCTATCGTGTAGAATTAAATTTTCATAATTTAATGCATGCTCGTGGTTTTTAAAAACATGTTTTGTTTTTCCAATTCACCATTTCATTGTAAAAACATTTACTTTTACCATCTACCTATGAAAAACATTTACTGTGCAATGTTTTTCCAATTTACCGTTTCATTGTGGAAAAACATTTAATGTGTGTTTTTTTTCAATTTACCATCTTTGGTAAAATACCTTTTATCTTCTTCTTTTACTTCTTGAAACCTTTGGATAAATAATTATCCAAGTCTTCGTTCACGTGCATCTTCCCATTTAAATCTTTTTCATGGAAATTAATCTCTTTGATTTGTAAAATGTGAATTTTACCTCTGTAAAACAATTTCACGACGAAGAAGAATTTCTTTTATTTGAAATCCCATAATCATTATTGAAATGCACTCATGGAAAAATGCCGCACATAAAACATATGATAAATGCTTTCACTTATTATATTGGGATTGGGAAAAAGTGGTTTAAATCAACTGCTTCGATGTGCTCCACATAAAAACACGTGTCCACCAAAGAAACGATGGTAGTATTCCCCAGTCTGCCTTCACAAAATTAACCTTCTCGCTACTTCAATCTCCGACATGTACGTGCGCCCTCCATCCAACCTTTGAATTTTCCACATTATAAATTGAGATTTGTGTCCATGATTTCATGTGATTCCAAAAATTAAATATTAATATAAATATAAAAATATCTATATTAATAATAAAAAACCCATTTTTTCTATTTTCGAAGGCTTTTGGGCATATGAGTCTTAACACGTGACTTTGTGGATAGGATAAGAGTGCTTAATAAAAGGAATGGTTTTTTTTTTTTTTT
>JZKD02S1721493.1:81646-105975 GCA_000966675.3 Picea glauca
CTATTAGGTCTTCTTACATCCGCCTTATTCTATTTTATTGAAAGGTTTTATTAATATTGACCTTTATTACATCTGAATACATTGATCTACCTATGTGCGGGTTAGGACCTTAACAGAGCCCCAAATAGGATTAGACGTGCCTGGATATGGTTGGCCTGTACTAGGGGGTATGACAGAGTTAGCTTGAGGCCGTTGCCCCCCAGTCGATGGAGGATTATGTTGTATAAGATGATTCCAATACTGGGCCAAGGATGGAGGTATGTTTTTTCCATAGGGTGGGGTCGGTGGGGGTTTCCCTCCAATCGAGGGTTGCGTCCCAATTGGGATTTGTCCTGCAAGGAGGGGTTGAGTTTGGCCTCCTTGATGAAATTGTCCACCAACAGGAATCTAGTAACTAGGTGTGAAAGACAAAATGGTGCCACTAGGATCAGTGCCTCCGATAGAGGATGGAAGAGGTCCTTTGAAAGGGGGTGGAGGAAGTGTCAGAATGAAATCAGGAGGATGGTGCCCAGAAGGAGTGAAACCCCCAGGAGTCTCGAACGTGATTTGTGTAGGAGCGGGAATAGAAGCATTCAACGCATGATATCTGGGCAGAAGTGTCAGGGTGAATCTAGGCGAAATCGGTGTGCCAATGGGGGCTTAGCTAGCCCTTGTGATCCCTATGTGAGGACTAGTAGTATCTGGGACCATCGTGTAATGGACTGTTTGTAGAGGGATAGTCAATATGTGGCTAGCTGGTGGACCTTCTATACCAGAAAAATAATAAGCAGTAGTAAAAGGTATTGCTTCTGGATAAGATGATTCGGGTAGCTCAGGTGCGACAGTGATATCAACGCCTGCTCCTGAGCCAAAGAGATCCTATCTAAAAATTCTAGTAGTCCAAAAAGGATCTTGACCCTCAGGTCCTATGAAAGGTCCAGTTGGTGATCCAGAAGACTGAACAACTAAGTTTCTAGAAGAATTCACTCGTATAATACGTTTCTCGGAGTCGGGATGAATTCGAAATCCCTCTCGAGAATTGGTAATTCGGAACCGTTCTAGAGAGTTAGTTCTTTTCACTTGTGGAGTGGCAACGTCTTGGACTTCACTCTATTGAGGAGATCCCTCCGGTGAGTTGGTAGGAAAGGGTTGAGAAACTTCCAGATTTTCTGGGGGTAAGTCTTGTATTCTACATGAACAGCGTGGAGGGTCAATTGTGATCAAGTTAGAAACTTATGAAGGAAATTCTATGGCCAACTTGGGTAAACAAACATCATGCGCTAGTAAAATATAAGAAGCAAAACCAAGCAAACAAGACCTTCTAATTTCAAAGTCACTAGTTGGTGATGAAATCCAACGTCGCAACGACAAGACAAGAAGGGGTTGGGCTAGGGTGGAAAAGTTACGTTGATGACCTGCTTAATGGACTTAAACCCTAGTGCAAGCTCCCACACATAATCGTGGGTATACCCACCAAGGAGCTCGAGTGAGTTTGGCCAACGTCAATTCCAGGTACTGCGAAGACTTTCCCCTTCACAGTCACCTTGTGTAACACCCTAAGAAGATAGGCTACTAAGGTTACCACAAAAACAATAATTCCTAGGGGAACAGTCGACAGTCCGATCCACACGCAAGGGCAGGGTATCTAGCCCGAAATCAGCTTGAGAGGCTTCCACTCATCATTGTGAGTATACCTTCAAGTGACCCCTGTAATACGTGTAATCTCTACACCAATATCAACAAAGCAGGGTGAGTAACTCTGTCAATCTCGATGTGACCTCAAAATTGACCCTTGTGTAAGAAGGGCTTCCTGAGACAAAATGCTACAAATGGAATTTGACACTCCTTATCACAAGATGCTATTGTGTGTTTTCTTCTTTGGAGAGTGTGTCTCACTGCCTATTTCAAAGCTCTAGCCTAGCTAATGTTGGTGTAAAAGATCCCTAGAAACAGTTACTAGTTGAATTTTAAAATTGCGCAATGTTATTAGAGGTTGTTGTTACTCAAAAGGAGATGGAAATGAAACCGATGTTGTGTGAGACTCTGACCCAACAATGCCTAAATAGGAATGAATGAGACAAATTCTTGTTCGATGAATCCTATTTACAGGAGGGAGAGAGGAGTTTTTTGGAACAATGTGAACTACAATGTATGATCTTCTCTGAAATGTAATATCAAACAATCATGAACAGTGAAAATTCTCTATTTGTTCTCTTTCAATACTTGAATGCCAATATTTTCGANGTCTTCTTACATCCGCCTTATTCTATTTTATTGAAAGGTCTTATTAATATTGACCTTTATTACATCCGAATACATTGATCTACCTATGTGCGGGTTAGGACCTTAACAGAGCCCCAAATAGGATTAGACGTGCCTGGATATGGTTGGCCTGTACTAGGAGGTATGACAGAGTTAGCTTGAGGTTGTTTCCCCCCAGTCGATGGAGGATTATGTTGTATAAGATGATTCCAATACTGGGCCAAGGATGGAGGTATGTTTTGTCCATAGGGTGGGGTCGGTGGGGGTTTCCCTCCAATCGAGGGTTGCATCCCAATTGGGATTTGTCCTGCAAGGGGGGGTTGAGTTTGGCCTCCTTGATGAAATTGTCCACCAACAGGAATCTGGTAACTAGGTGTGAAAGACAAAATGGTGCCACTAGGATCAGTGCCTCCGATAGAGGATGGAAGAGGTCCTTTGAAAGGGGGTGGAGGAAGTGTCAGAATGAAATCAAGAGGATGGTGCCCAGAAGGAGTGAAACCCCCAGTAGTCTCGAACGTGATTTGTGTTGGAGCGGGAATAGAAGCATTCAACGCACGATATCTGGGCAGAAGTGTCAGGGTGAATCTGGGCGAAATCGGTGTGCCAATGGGGGCTTATCTAGCCCTTGTGATCCTTGTGTGAGGATTAGTATTATCTGGGACCATCGTGTAATGGAATGTTTGTAGAGGGATAGTCAATATGTGGCTAGCTGGTGGAGCTTTTGTACCAGGAAAATAATAAGCAGTATTAAAAGGTATTTCTTCTGGATAAGATGTTTCGGGAAGCTCAGGTGCGACAATGATATCAATGCCTGCTCCTGAGCCAAAGAGATCCTGTCTAAAAATTCCAGTAGTCCAAAAAGGATCTTGACCCTCAGGTCCTATGAAAGGTCCAGTTGGTGATCCAGAAGACTGAACAACTAAGTCTCTGGAAGAATTCACTCGTATAATACGTTTCTCAGAGTCGGGATGAAGTCGAAATCCCTCTCGAGAATTGGTAATTCGGAACCATTCTAGAGAGTTAGTTCTTTTCACTTGTGGAGTGGCAACATCTTGCACTTCACTCTATTGAGGAGAGCCCTCCGGTGAGTTGGTAGGCAAGGGTTGAGAAACTTCCAGATTTTCTGGGGGTAAGCCTTGTATTCTAGGTGACCAGCGTGGAGGGTCAATTGTGATCGAGTTAGAAACTTATGAAGGAAATTCTATGGCCAACTTGGGTAAACAAACAGCATGCGCTGGTAAAATCTAGGAAGAAAAACCAAGCAAACAAGACCTTCTAATTTCAAAGTCACTAGTTGGTGATGAAATCCAATGTTGCAACGATGAGACAAGAAGGGGCTGGGCTAGGGTGGAAAATTTATGTTGATGACCTGCTTAACGGACTTACACCCTAGTGCAAGCTCCCACACATAATCGTGGGTATACCCTCCAAGGAGCTCGAGTGAGTTTGGCCAACGTCGATTCCAGGTACCGCGAAGACTTAACCCTTCACAGTCACCTTGTGTAAGACCCTAAGAAGATAGGCTACTAAGGTTACCACCAACAACAATAATTCCTGGGGGAACAGTCGACAGTCCAATCCACACACAAGGGCAGGGTATCTAGCCCGAAATCAGCTTGAGAGGCTTCCACTCATCATTGTGGGTATACCTTCAAGTGACCCCTGTAATACATGTAATCTCTACACCAATATCAACAAAGCAGGGTGAGTAACTCTGTCAATATCGATGTGACCTCAAAATTGACCCTTGTGTAAGAAGGGCTTCCCAGGACAAAATGCTACAAATGGAATTTGACACTCCTTATCACAAGATTCTATTGTGTGTTTTCTGCTTTGGAGAGTGTGTCTCACTGCCTATTTGAAATCTCTAGCCTAGCTAATGTTGGTGTAAAAGAGCCCTAGAAACAGTTACTAGTTGAATTTTAAAATTGCGCAATGTTATTAGAGGTTGTTGTTACTCAAAAGGAGATGGAAATGAAACCGATGTTGTGTGAGACTCTGACCCAACAATGCCTAAATAGGAATGAATGAGACAAATTCTTGTTCGATGAATCCTATTTACAGGAGGGAGAGAGGAGTTTTYTGGAACAATGTGAACTACAATGTATGATCTTCTCTGAAATGTAATATCAAACAATCATGAACAGTGAAAATTCTCTATTTGTTCTCTTTCAATACTTGAATGCCAATATTTTCGAATAAAAAGTTGCTTTAAAAAAAAAAAAGTCTTTAATTTTTATTAGAAACCAAACAATAGGGGTGGAATTAAGAAAAAACAAGCAACCAATGAAAAAGAAATACCCAACAAACACCCAAACCAATCTTTCAATGAAGACAAAAATAACAAACTAACAAGACCAGTCTCTTCAAATGCACATGGGTAACAATTTTCCAAGTAATAAGCAATTGAAAATCACAATTGATCTCACCTTTTAAACCAATGAAAGGTTCTCAACCCAACAAGCACTCGGATTTTAAAATCGGAGATTATATCCTTGTTGCGAAAAGGTCAAGAGGTAAAAATTGAGAAAACAATGAACAAGAAGAGCTTTTGATTTTCGAAAGATAATCATTCACGAGATCTGAAGTCAAGAAACATTCAATCATTGGCCAGAAAAGTTGTTCCTAGACACACAAACAAATATGGGCATCTGAGGACACAAAAGCCTTAATCCAAAAAAATTGCAAGTGGGTTCACAGGCTGGCAGTGGGGTACAATGCGAGAATCAAGGATTCTCGCAGTTTAGACACAGGTAGAATGTGAGAAGTTCACACTGAACTAAACCATAGGGTGTGAACTCTAGTGGTTCTCGCAAGCTATAGAAGGGTGCAGTGCGAGAAGGCCTGAAATCAAGCAAATTTTGGAAAAAAGACAAAAAAAATTAAGGAACTTTTGGATCCAGGGATTCTATAAGGGTCTCCTCAAGAATCGGAGATTGATGGGAATGAAAAATGGTAAGTTAAGAGAAAATGGCCAAGGAAAAACCACCAAAAATGGGTTGTATCCCCAGTGGAGTCGCCAATTTTGTTATCAGACAAATCGGTAGGTGCAAACACTAACAGATCTCCCTAGATCCACCTAGATCTAGAACAAAACAGGACAGGACACAAATCTTTCCCTAAGTTGTAATCATTGAATCTACTACTAAGAAGGAATGAGTGACATACCTTTATATCACTTCCTTAGGTCTTTGTTGTTCCCACTTCCCTCTGTTTCTCTTGTGAAATCAATTCCAAGACAACACAAACCAACCAAAGTGAAAATAGCAAAGTATATTCAATGTCAACCTATGCATATGATCAAGGAGTTACGGAATAAAATAAGAGTAATTTTATGGGAAAGGGACATTCCATTGTATCATATTAAATGAAAGTAGAAGATACAACCTGATCGCCTTGATGTAAGCTTCCTTTTAGTGACCCTTGGTTCCAACACACACACTTGCTCTGTACTTGCATGAAGAAGATTCAATGCCTCTTGATAGACCAAATAGAGTCTTCAAGCTTTTGTCCAAGCAGGGTTCTTCACACAATTCTTTCACTAATTCTTCATTCAATCATGCTTAACCTTTTCCATGAGAAACCTTTCAATATATAGGAGAAGGAGAGATGGTTAAATGGACGAGGATGATCCCACCAAATCTGAGAAGTCAGTAGAATGACAACCATACGAATGCCAACTCATTTTCTAGAAGATTCCCTTCTAGAACCTTCGGGACCTCTTCTCATTTCCAAGCTTAAAAATAGGTTCACACCCTATCTATGGAGCAGCCTGCGAACAGTTCGCACCCTAAGTGTGGGTGGCCTGCGAGAATGAGGGATTTTCAGACACTATACCATAGGCAGCCTGCAAACTCATCTTAAAAATATGTTTTTCGAAGAAGACAAGAGCCACTTTTCTCGGGCAAAAATTCCTTGTTGGGAGCCTGAATACATCACTGTTGAGACATCACCAGAGTGACCAAAATCATGTGTAACAAGTATTTACTTTCGGCTCATGAAAGTTATCCCTTAAATACATGATAGTGAAATGGATAACCTTCATCAAGGAGGGTTTGTTGCTTTCAAAGATCACCTGGTTGTGTTCCTTCCATGTGAACCAACAGATCAGCGCTAGAAAGGTAGATACATCAATGTTCAAAAATTTCCACTGCTTGAAAAATTCAATCAAATTTAAATTTGAACCTATCTAGTTGCCCAAGAAGTTGATTGCCAATTTGATCTTCCTCCATACTTCCACCATGAATGTGCATTCCATGAATAGATGTTGGGTAGTTTCTATCTGCATCTTACATAAGGAGAAAATACCTGGGCCACTAAAACCTCTACACCGCAATATCTCCCAAGAGAGGATTTTATTATCCATCATAAGCCAGGTAAATAGCTTGATTTTAGGGGACAGTCCCAATCCCACAAAGACTTTTTCCAGCCATCTAACTTCTCATTCCATTTCCTATTTTCGACGGCCAGGTAAACATTCTTGACAATGATACACCTTGATAGGTCTCCCCCTGTCCATTTAAGGATGTATGATCTCTCCTGCAAGTGAATACCATTGTTGATAAGAGCATGACGGTAAAGTGACCATTCAGTATTTAATATCCTGGTCAGTCCCAAGTCATCACAGGTTTTCCATTTTTGTATAATTTTCCCTGCCTGTGATTCCCCCTGCACCTGAAATAAGAAATGAAAACATTTCTTGTTGATGGCAGCGATCAGCTCTTTCGAGAGAAGAGCCTCACTGCCCAGGCCCAGAATGTTATATTTTCCAATCACAATAGAGTGACCATTCCCTGGACTCCATGCAATCCAGTGCAAAAGGAGATGAAGAGAGTTTAAAAGATACCTCCAGGTGTGTGAGCCTCGTGCTTTTTTAATGTCCACTGTTCGAAGCCATCGGTCAACTAATATGGAAGGAAAATATTTAGTTTTTATCCAACGATGCCATAGTCCCTCCTTTGTGAGCACCCTCCAAAGGTTGTTGGATGTCAAAGCTCTACTAAAACTGATTAAATTTTGCAATCCCCATCCCCCGAGGTACTTTGGCCTAACAATCATTTGCCAATTGCATAGATGATAGCTCTTTATTTTCCGGCATCCCAACCAGAGGAAACAAAAAGTAATTTGGCGGATTTGTTTGAAAATCGAAGAGGGANTTCTCATTCCATTTCCTATTTTCGACGGCCAGGTAAACATTCTTGACAGTGATACACCTTGATAGGTCTCCCCTTGTCCATTTAAGGATGTCTGATCTCTCCTGCAAGTAAATACCATTGTTGATAAGAGCATGACGGTAAAGTGACCATTCAGTATTTAATATCCCAGTCAGTCCCAAGTCATCACAGGTTTTCCATTTTTGTATAATTTTCCCTACCTATGATTCCCCCTACACCTGAAATAAGAAATGAAAAACTTTCTTGTTGATGGCAGCGATCAGCTCTTTTGAGAGAAGAGCCTCATTGCCCATGCCCAGAATGTTATCTTTTCCAATCACAATAGAGTGACCATTCCCTGGACTCCATGCAATCCAGTGCAAAAGGAGATGAAGAGAGTTTAAAAGATACCTCCAGGTGTGTGAGACTCGTGCTTTTTTAATGTCCATTGTTTGAAGCCATCGATCAACTGATATGGAAGGAAAATATTTAGTTTTTATCACACGATTCCATAGTCCCTCCTTTGTGAGCACCCTCCAAAGGTTGTTGGATGTCAAAGCTCTGCTAAAACCGATTAAATTTTTCAATCCCCATCCCTCGAGGTGCTTTGGCCTAACAATCATTTGCCAATTGCATAGATGATAGCTCTTTATTTTCCGGCATCCCAACCAGAGGAAACAAAAAGTAATTTGGCGGATTTGTTTGAAAATCGAAGAGGGAATCTTTGTTAGCGCCAACCAATAGACCAATTGTCTCTCTAGGACTTCTTTTGTCAATACTGGGCGCCCTCCTAGTACCAACCATTGCTAGAACCAGTGGTTGATTTTCTTTGTGTATTTTTCCAACATCCAAAGCCAATCCATTTTTCTATACCTATCGATTTAAAAAAAAAAAACCCAGGTATTTAAACCCCTCAGAAAGGTCATGAAAATTAAAAGGAAGGAAAGTAGAAACAGAATCCAAAACCGAAGGATGAATGCCGTAATGATGGAAAGAATACTTTTGTGGTTTGATCCGAAGGTCAGTAGCATTACAAAATATTTTTAGAATTATACTTATCTCTTCCCAGTCTTTAGTAGTTGCAGTTGTCATGATGAGAATGTCATCTACAAACAGAACATGGAGAACCTGGATCAGTCTTGAAACTTTAATACCAGTCAAGAGGCCATTTTCTTTGCTTTGATTTAGGGCCAAGCTCAAACCCTCCATGACAAGGATAAAGAGAAACGGTGACAGAGGACAGCCCTGTCTAAGCCCCCTTTCACTGCGAAAGAAATCCGAAGGCTCGCCATTGACAAGAACCGCAAAATTTGTCAACGAGATACAACCCATTATCTAGTTGGTCATGGGAACCCAAATCCACAATGTAGAAGAAGTTCAAACTTAGGAAATCCTAGCTTAAGCAATTGTAAGCTTTATTTAATTCAATTTTGAGAATTAGTGCCCATAGTTTTTTTCCTCTAATACTGTGGAGGCACTCCTGAGCAGTCCTGATTACATCGATTATTTGCCTACCGTTCAAGAAGCCAAATTGTTCCTCATATGAGGTTCGAGAGAGGATCAGTCTTAGTATTGTGGCTATAATCTTAGAAATTAATTTATAGCAAAGATTGCATAAATCAATCGGTCGAAAGTCCCCAAAGTTTTTCGGTCCATTTGAAACTTTAGATGTCTATTTAACATTATGAACTTNTTTTCCAATCACAATAGAGTGACCATTCCCTGGACTCCATGCAATCCAGTGCAAAAGGAGATGAAGAGAGTTTAAAAGATACCTCCAGGTGTGTGAGCCTCGTGCTTTTTTAATGTCCACTGTTCGAAGCCATCGGTCAACTAATATGGAAGGAAAATATTTAGTTTTTATCCAACGATGCCATAGTCCCTCCTTTGTGAGCACCCTCCAAAGGTTGTTGGATGTCAAAGCTCTACTAAAACTGATTAAATTTTGCAATCCCCATCCCCCGAGGTACTTTGGCCTAACAATCATTTGCCAATTGCATAGATGATAGCTCTTTATTTTCCGGCATCCCAACCAGAGGAAACAAAAAGTAATTTGGCGGATTTGTTTGAAAATCGAAGAGGGAAGCTTTGCCAGTGCCAACCAATACACCAATTGTCTCTCTAGGACTGCTTTTGTCAATACTAGGCGCCCTCCTAGTGACAACCATCGCTAGCACCAGTGGTTGATTTTCTTTGTGTATTTTTCCAACAGCCAAAGCCAATCCATTGTTCTATACCTATCGATTTAAAAAAAAAAACCCAGGTATTTAAACCCCTCAAAAAGGTCGTGAAAATTAAAAGGAAGGAAAGTAGAAACAGAATCCAGAACCGAAGGATGAATGTCGTAATGATGGAAAGAATACTTTTGTGGTTTGATCCGAAGGCCAGTAGCATTACAAAATATTTTTAGAATTATACTTATCTCTTCCCACTCTTTAGTAGTTGCAGTTGTCATGATGAGAATGTCATCTACAAATAGAACATGGAGAACCTGGATCAGTCTTGAAACTTTAATACCAGTCAAGAGGCCATTTTCTTTGCTTTGATTTAAGGCCAAGCTCAAACCCTCCATGACAAGGATAAAGAGAAACGGTGACAGAGGACAGCCCTGTCTAAGCCCCCTTTCACTACGAAAGAAATCCGAAGGCTCGCCATTGACAAGAACCGCAAAATTTGTCAACGAGATACAACCCATTATCTAGTTGGTCATGGGAACCCAAATCCACAATGTAGAAGAAGGTCAAACTTAGGAAATCCTAGCTTAAGCAATTGTAAGCTTTATTTAATTCAATTTTGAGAATTAGTGCCCATAGTTTTTTTTCTCTAATACTGTGGAGGCACTCCTAAGCAGTCCTGATTACATCGATTATTTGCCTACCTTTCAAGAAGCCAAATTGTTCCTAAGATGAGGTTCGAGAGAGGATCGGTCTTAGTATTGTGGCTATAATCTTAGAAATTAATTTATAGCAAAGATTGCATAAATCAATCGGTCGAAAGTCCCCAAAGTTTTTCGGTCCATTTGAAATTTTAGATGTCTATTTAACATTATGAACTTTATATTACTGTGAGAGGGTATTAGTGATATCAACCTACATTTTTTCAAAACTTTGTATAAATTTAATAACAAATTATCAATGTGGTTATAAATATGTAAATTTTGTTTAAATAATGTAAAGTTAAATTTTTTATTAATAATTTTAGAATATCAATTTTTTCAAACTAAATTATAACATCAAAATTTTTAGAATGTTTCTTATGAAAATGAAGGTCCATAATTTATAACTTTAAATCTCTATGTAACATCAACTTATTATTCATTTTGAAGTGGTATCAATGAAAAACATTGATATACACCTTCTTCAAAACCTATAATAAATTTAGTGATAAATTCTTTCAATTGCAACATATCTATATTCATTGAACATAAATCTTTATGTAACATCAACTTATTATTAGTATGTGCCCTTTGGGTTGAGGGAGGGACTATTAGTAATCGATTTTCCAGTAACTGCACACAAACCAATGCAAACTAACAATTCCAACTTAATTTTTGAGGGATCCATAAAATTTTACAACTCACATTTCAATTTTTACCATAACTTTTATTTTGTGGTCTTATTTGGCCTCTTGGTAGCTAGATACGGGTGGGATACCAAGACTGAGACTTGATGCTTGTAGTCTTTGTTGATCTAGGTACTCAATGATAGTTGGATATCCTGAAACGAGACTATATCTTATCTTAAAAGGAGTTTAAAGTGCACATTTGATGATTAATTTTGTCGAATTCAAGTAATGTTGGAACTATGTCTAGCATTACTTCCCAACATTAAATGTAAAACCGTATGAATCTTAAAGTTTATCCAATGTTTATTGGAATTCCCACCTTCCACCTTGTCACACGTTGCCTCTGTACCTTGTCACACGTTGCCTTTGTTTGGCTCTTGGCATGGTGCCCATGTGTTGCACCGCCAAGATGAAAAAGTCTAGTCTTTATCCTTTCACCACCAATAGCCTGTAGTTTACAATAGTAGTGCATGCTTTTCTCTTTTTCCTCTTTTTACTAGGTACATTCTTTGCAACCAAATATCCAAGTATTATTCTATGAAACTAGACACTTCAAGGCGTTTCCTTACTAGGTATATTCTGCAACAAAGTGGATTATTTTCCTGCAATTTTTCATACATTAAATTATGTTTTCATACATTAGTTCAACCTGATACATATTTTTCCACAATTTATTTACCACCATATTTACCACCATATATGCAGGTAGTATTTTCTGCAACCAAAGGTTTCAAGGTGGAGTTCCACGATTGTGACTCTTTGTCTAAGCAATTTTCCCTGCTTTTTTTCTATATTGCATAGAACCTTAACCTTGAAATATATTAGAATAGGAAAAATAACCTTAACAAAAAGCTTTGAAGTACTGTCTTTTTGGTGGTATTTGCAAGTGATGATCCCTATGATCAGTTGCAACACCAAGGGCCGACCCAACTATTAACCAACCCCAACTATGAATTATGATGTCTATGATGGGTGGGTGCCAACCAGCAGAAACAATGAGCATAAATCCTTCCATTCAGTTTGTCTTCCCCTATTAAGAGGGATCAAACAATAAAACCAGGTGAAATCATCTTATTGCTTAAAAAATCCAAGGTTCTAAATCTATTAAATACTAGGGATCAAAAGATCAAATCAATTAAAACATTGCAGATAAATCTATGTTTTTTTGAAGGTTAGCTTTTTTTTTTTAGAGTTAGATTTAGTATATTATTTTTTTCCCTTTGAATTAATCATGTACCTTACACATACATATCATTCAACTAAGAGCACCTTGGTGCAATGAGACCAATTAAATAATCTTGGTCTCAATAATCCTTTGAAAGTCTTGGAAGGACGCTAGTAATTGTTGAACGAAACATTAGATTTGTAGAACAAGGGTACTACAAAAATTGAGCAGTCCTCCTGACCACAAAGACTGGAAAGCTAGACACATCTAGATGGTTACCTCACAATACAAGGAGGCATTCTTCCAGGAAGTAGTAGAAGTTGGTGAAAAGATGGTTCAAATGAAAGAGAAAGCCTTCTGATATGACGAATGAATTGAGAATAATTTAGATGGCATGAATTGAAAGTTTGACAAGTAGCCCTCAGACTGATCTGATTCAATTTGAGTATTGAGGAAGGATGTCCACAAGCCACTTGAAATCCAGAGGCAAATTGTAGTATCGCGGATGCAATTGAAATCCAGACACAAATTTTAGTATAGTGGATGCAATTGAAATCTCAGTGCATGTTCTATCTCACTCAATGGAGTGTAGCCGTTTTGACAACCATAAAACAATGAGGTGACACAAAACCTTTTTCAACATGTCTCCTCGACCAGTTATGTCAATATTATGTGTGCTACTTTAATTTTTGTAGAATGGGATGCCATGGATGTCTTTACTCCTTCAAACTTCTGATGATACAAAAAGATTTTACTAGCTAAAAACTCTTCATTTGATTCATGATTGACAATAAGTTCATAATTATGCAACGATAGGGTTTTTTCAGCACAAAACCAAAATCTGAGAGAACTTGCAACAGATTTTAAATAAGCACAAACACACAGAATAATACTCACAGATTAAACATTAAAGCATATACTCTCTAAAAAAATGACTAAATTCTGAATCGGAATTATAAGAAATTGAACTTATTCCAAACTTAGCCTTTAGGAAATTTATTGTAAGTTGGATATTAGTCTGCAAATCATCCAAACTTACTTTGAGAGTGAAGGAGAAATCTGGAGGAAATTCAGACATGTTGTGTGTGCGCATCTCTTCTAATAGTAAGAATGATGATGTTTGTTTTCCATAGGACCTTTTGGGTTTCCCAGTATGGAAATTCAAATATTTTAGGAAACTGTACCAAGATTTTAAGATAAAGAATCTTGATGGACCTTCAATATGCCCCCTCCCGATTTTGCTTCACCAACTTTGCAACTTGCGGAAACTAGACTATTCCCTCATTAATTTGGTCTATAATCTCCCCAGATAATTCAACTTACTTGTTGCATGCACTTAAACTGGGGAAATATTTGTATTGGGGATTAGATAATGCACGAATGTGCAACGTCCATTGTTTTGTTCCTCTTTTCACCCACAGGGATTGTAATTTTCCAAAAAAACAATAAAGAAAATTGAGCAGGGTTACCCTCCATGCTTAGACTGGTTTAAATCTCCCCAGCTTGTGACCTCCATCTTGATAGGTAAACAGATGGAACTGGGGTATCAGTTCTGTAACCATTGTTTTGACCTCTACAGGAACTCGTTATATGAGAGATAAATATTATGTAACACGTGGAGTATATGAGAGAGTGTGTGCATGCATGCATGCTACGTGGAAGCTGCATTAGCATTTGACCACAAATTAAAATTAGGGTTGTCAATGCATTAATTCACCCCCTAGACTTGTAGGCATCATAAGCATTTGTTTTTTCAACATATGATTAATTTTCCATTAAATCTATTTGATCCATTCAAAGAATGGTATGTTCTATACATTTTTTTAAAATCTTAAGTAAAATAATCACTGAAATTTCACAACATTTTCAATATACCCATTTTAAAACTCTTAATAATTCATCTATTTTCAAAATATAGCCATGATAAAAAATAAAAAAATAAAAATTATTGGTTCCACTAAACTTTAGCTTTGGTCTTCATTACTGCAATATGTTTTCCTTTTGAGTCTATAATATTATATTTTCATAGTCAATTGTGTAAGTAATCTCATTGCAATTATGATTTAAATGTAGTTATTTTAATGCTTAGAACTGTTAGAAGGGAGATACGAAATCACTATCATCAATTTATGTTAAAGTATCATATTTTTAGTTGTCAGTCTAAGAGATTGAAAAATATTAGGGTTAGTGGTTGTTGTTTTCTACATCCCTTGTTGTTCAATTTTGTTCTATGTTATTTCAAGTATATGATTTTTATTTTTGCTGCTACATAAGAAGAAAGATGCTATATCCAGGACTTGATCACAGGATATTTTCTAATTTCTTTTGCATATCTTCTGATGTTTCTAGGAAGCCATGGCAAAGGATACTTTGGATTGGGCCACAAAACCAATCCTTAATCTCAAAGGATATCTGACTAATGCATATTTTCATCCTATTTTTAAGATTGAAGATAATGATGATAATGAAATGGGAGAATGGAGAGATGATGATAGTTTGGTACTGACATAGCGTCATTCAAAACTGAAAACCCCTGGAGCTAGTGAAAATAGTTACCTTGCCTCACCATAGTATGAAGTGGAGACCTATAACTACCAAGTCTAATATGCTTCCATAGTTAATTCTTCAGAGAGGGTGCTTAGAAGATTCCTAGATCATTGAAAGGATAATTCACTAGGATTGTTGAATTCGTAGGAGATGAGAGGGAATAGAATGCTCAACCTTTATTCATTGCATTTGCTGGTGTATAGCACAAAGTAATTTATTATAATACATTATCTTTTTTGAACAAGTTTAAGAAGAAATGTGCACTGTAAGATAAATTTGTAGTTATTAACTTGAAGAGCAAAAGAAATCACATACATTGATTGGAATATAGGTGAGCATAATTCTCTTTTGAGCCTTGTTTTATTTGTTGGCATGAACTGTTCAAACAATAGGAAAGATTAATTACATGATATAACAAAAAAATCATCTAATGGTCAGCTCCACAATAGTCACATTGAATAAAACTTCCACAGTAAAAGTAATTTATGTTGGAGGGATTTCAACACTTTCAAAATGTGTGGAAGGTAAAATGGGTTTCTTGTGTTATAATCTATTTTGAACAGGTTTTAACTGACTGCATTCATTCGGCGATTTTTTTGGGAAGACATGAAATTATCAAAAATCTCAATCAATGGCAATTAAATTTGCTAATTTGTCGTATTTAATTGCCACCAAATTTTTCAATTTTAATTGCCACGAATCTAATTCATAAAACAAAGATCTAGTCAAAGAAAAATAGGTTTGTTACACCGTCCTTCTCTACGTCAAAGGCTCCTTCCTAGCTCTCAATTTCCTCTAGGAATCCTGCAAGGATCAGAGAAGCGACATGACCTCGGTCCCCAAATTTTAAACTCTTCCGCTACTAGATCGTTGTCAAGGACACAAAATGGATGGACATGCTCAATAAATACTCAATTATCGCATCAGTACATATGCTTTCATAAGGGACTTTCTCTTTGTTTTCTCTTTCAAACAAATTCCTCTTCTCTATTGGCAGGGACTTGCTTCCCTTACAGCTAGTCTTGTTGGGAAGTGGCATCAATGAAAAACATTAATATACACCTTCTTCAAAACCTATAAAAATTTAGTGATAAATTATTTCAATTGTTGCAACATATCTATATCCATCAAACCATGTTATGGAGATTTGTAATATCTTCCTACAATGATGGATGAGGTTTTTAAAAAACAGTGTTTACTTTCTAGAGAAATAAAAATAACACTTGATGTATTTTGATGTATTTGGTGGGTTATGGATGAGGTTTTTAAAAAACAATGTTTACTTTTTAGAGAAATAAAAATAACACTTTGATGTATTTTGATGTATTTGGTGGGTTATTTGAGGTAATTCCTAAAATGTAAGTTAGAATGTAAAATCTTAAGTTGTGATAATGAAGATAAATATAACGCACATGTTTTAACCCAATTTTGAATAAGTTAGAATCTAAAGGGTTAGTTAAATTGGTTGAAGCATACACCCAAGGCATGTTGACGATAAGGAGACCATAGGTCACAAGTCACAAATCTTGTCAAGCCCCTCAAGGTTACTAGTAGCTATTGTGGTTGGCAGTGACCTGCCCTCCATCTGAATATTCCAACAAAGGGAGGGGGTTCCTGCAAGGATTTTCTTGCAAGGAAAAAAGTTTTGATGAAGTTATACAAGGAACAAGTTTTGAGAGACAAATTTTAGACTTTATTATACATCAAGAATGAGGAGTCTAGAACATTAGTACACTAACAGATAATCTTAAAGTTTTAAGTCATAGTTCAGGTATGCACTCAAATAATTACAACCTACATCTACAAAACTAAAATTCTAGAAACCACCTATTAAAACTTCATATATTCACTAACCAAAATAGTGTTTAGTAAATTCAAGAGTACAAACATTGCATTCTAAGAGCTAGTTCAAAACAGAAAATAACTAGGATCCATTCTACATAAATATGCAATCAAGAAGTTCAAGAAAACAAGCACAATCTCCAACATAATATCACATTACTCTATCAATGAAGGAAATTACAATAGAAATTAACACATTGTTGCAAATACTTTCTCTCACAACAACACACTAATATACACACTAGCTCTTTACCTCACATAGACTACTAACTTAATGTGTCCTCCTCTCCTTTATAGACTCAAAAGAGTGGGAGAGTTACAAGAGGTAATTACTAACCNTTTGGCCTAACAATCATTTGCCAATTGCATAGATGATAGCTCTTTATTTTCCGGCATCCCAACCAGAGGAAACAAAAAGTAATTTGGCGGATTTGTTTGAAAATCGAAGAGGGAAGCTTTGCCAGTGCCAACCAATACACCAATTGTCTCTCTAGGACTGCTTTTGTCAATACTAGGCGCCCTCCTAGTGACAACCATCGCTAGCACCAGTGGTTGATTTTCTTTGTGTATTTTTCCAACAGCCAAAGCCAATCCATTGTTCTATACCTATCGATTTAAAAAAAAAAACCCAGGTATTTAAACCCCTCAAAAAGGTCGTGAAAATTAAAAGGAAGGAAAGTAGAAACAGAATCCAGAACCGAAGGATGAATGTCGTAATGATGGAAAGAATACTTTTGTGGTTTGATCCGAAGGCCAGTAGCATTACAAAATATTTTTAGAATTATACTTATCTCTTCCCACTCTTTAGTAGTTGCAGTTGTCATGATGAGAATGTCATCTACAAATAGAACATGGAGAACCTGGATCAGTCTTGAAACTTTAATACCAGTCAAGAGGCCATTTTCTTTGCTTTGATTTAAGGCCAAGCTCAAACCCTCCATGACAAGGATAAAGAGAAACGGTGACAGAGGACAGCCCTGTCTAAGCCCCCTTTCACTACGAAAGAAATCCGAAGGCTCGCCATTGACAAGAACCGCAAAATTTGTCAACGAGATACAACCCATTATCTAGTTGGTCATGGGAACCCAAATCCACAATGTAGAAGAAGGTCAAACTTAGGAAATCCTAGCTTAAGCAATTGTAAGCTTTATTTAATTCAATTTTGAGAATTAGTGCCCATAGTTTTTTTTCTCTAATACTGTGGAGGCACTCCTAAGCAGTCCTGATTACATCGATTATTTGCCTACCTTTCAAGAAGCCAAATTGTTCCTAAGATGAGGTTCGAGAGAGGATCGGTCTTAGTATTGTGGCTATAATCTTAGAAATTAATTTATAGCAAAGATTGCATAAATCAATCGGTCGAAAGTCCCCAAAGTTTTTCGGTCCATTTGAAATTTTAGATGTCTATTTAACATTATGAACTTTATATTACTGTGAGAGGGTATTAGTGATATCAACCTACATTTTTTCAAAACTTTGTATAAATTTAATAACAAATTATCAATGTGGTTATAAATATGTAAATTTTGTTTAAATAATGTAAAGTTAAATTTTTTATTAATAATTTTAGAATATCAATTTTTTCAAACTAAATTATAACATCAAAATTTTTAGAATGTTTCTTATGAAAATGAAGGTCCATAATTTATAACTTTAAATCTCTATGTAACATCAACTTATTATTCATTTTGAAGTGGTATCAATGAAAAACATTGATATACACCTTCTTCAAAACCTATAATAAATTTAGTGATAAATTCTTTCAATTGCAACATATCTATATTCATTGAACATAAATCTTTATGTAACATCAACTTATTATTAGTATGTGCCCTTTGGGTTGAGGGAGGGACTATTAGTAATCGATTTTCCAGTAACTGCACACAAACCAATGCAAACTAACAATTCCAACTTAATTTTTGAGGGATCCATAAAATTTTACAACTCACATTTCAATTTTTACCATAACTTTTATTTTGTGGTCTTATTTGGCCTCTTGGTAGCTAGATACGGGTGGGATACCAAGACTGAGACTTGATGCTTGTAGTCTTTGTTGATCTAGGTACTCAATGATAGTTGGATATCCTGAAACGAGACTATATCTTATCTTAAAAGGAGTTTAAAGTGCACATTTGATGATTAATTTTGTCGAATTCAAGTAATGTTGGAACTATGTCTAGCATTACTTCCCAACATTAAATGTAAAACCGTATGAATCTTAAAGTTTATCCAATGTTTATTGGAATTCCCACCTTCCACCTTGTCACACGTTGCCTCTGTACCTTGTCACACGTTGCCTTTGTTTGGCTCTTGGCATGGTGCCCATGTGTTGCACCGCCAAGATGAAAAAGTCTAGTCTTTATCCTTTCACCACCAATAGCCTGTAGTTTACAATAGTAGTGCATGCTTTTCTCTTTTTCCTCTTTTTACTAGGTACATTCTTTGCAACCAAATATCCAAGTATTATTCTATGAAACTAGACACTTCAAGGCGTTTCCTTACCAGGTATATTCTGCAACAAAGTGGATTATTTTTCCTGCAATTTTTCATACATTAAATTATGTTTTCATACATTAGTTCAACCTGATACATATTTTTCCACAATGTATTTACCACCATATTTACCACCATATATGCAGGTAGTATTTTCTGCAACCAAAGGTTTTAAGGTGGAGTTCCACGATTGTGACTCTTTGTCTAAGCAATTTTCCCTGCTTTTTTTCTATATTGCATAGAACCTTAACCTTGAAATATATTAAAATAGGAAAAATAACCTTAACGAAAAGATTTGAAGTACTTTCTTTTTGGTGGTATTTGCAAGTGATGATCCCTATGATCAGTTTCAACACCAAGGGCCGACCCAACTATTAACCAACCCCAACTATGAATTATGATGCCTATGATGGGTGGGTGCCAACCAGCAGAAACAATGAGCATAAATCCTTCCATTCAGTTTGTCTTCCCCTATTAAGAGGGATCAAAAAATAAAACCAGGTGAAATCATCTTATTGCTTAAAAAATACAAGGTTCTAAATCTATTAAATACTAGGGATCAAAAGATAAAATCAATTAAAACATTGCAGATAAATCTATGCTTTTTTGAAGGTTAGCTTTTTTTTTAGAGTTAGATTTAGTATATTATTTTTTTCCCTTTGAATTAGTCATGTACCTTACACATACATATCATTCAACTAAGAGCACCTTGGTGCAATGAGACCAATTAAATAAGCTTGGTCTCAATAATCCTTTGAAAGTCTTGGAAGGACGCTAGTAATTTTTGAACGAAACATTAGATTTGTAGAACAAGGGTGCTACAAAAATTGAGCAGTCCTCCCGACCACAAAGACTGGAAAGATAGACACATCTAGATGGTTACCTCACAATACAAGGAGGCATTCTTCCAGGAAGTAGTAGAAGTTGGTGAAAAGATGGTTCAAATGAAAGAGCAAGCCTTCTGATATGACGAATGAATTGAGAATAATTTAGATGGCATGAATTGAAAGTTTGACAAGTAGCCCTCAAACTGATCTGATTCAATTTGAGTATTGAGGAAGGATGTCCACAAGCAACTTGAAATCCAGAGGCAAATTGTAGTATCGCGGATGCAATTGAAATCCAGACACAAATTTTAGTATAGCGGATGCAATTGAAATCTCAGTGCATGTTCTATATCACTCAATGGAGCGTAGCCGTTTTGAAAACCATAAAACAATGAGGTGACACAAAACCTTTTTCAACATGTCCCCTCGACCAGTTATGTCAATATTATGTGTGCTACTTTAATTTTTGCAGAATGGGATGCCATGGATGTCTTTACTCCTTCAAACTTCTGATGATACAAAAAGATTTTACTAGCTAAAAACTCTTCATTTGATTCATGATTGACAATAAGTTCATAATTATGCAACGATAGGGTTTTTTCAGCACAAAACCAAAATCTGAGAGAACTTGCAGCAGATTTTAAATAAGCACAAACACACAGAATAACACTCACAGATTAAACATTAAAGCATATACTCTCTAAAAAATGACTAAATTCTGAATCAAAATTATAAGAAATTGAACTTATTCCAAACTTAGCCTTTAGGAAATTTATTGTAAGTTGGATATTAGTCTGCAAATCATCCAAACTTACTTTGAGAGTGAAGGAGAAATCTGGAGGAAATTCAGACATGTTGTGTGTGCGCATCTCTTCTAATAGTAAGAATGATGATGTTTGTTTTCCATAGGACCTTTTGGGTTTGCCAGTATGGAAATTCAAATATTTTAGGAAACTGTACCAGGATTTTAAGATAAAGAATCTTGATGGACCTTCAATATGCCCCCTCCCGATTTTTCTTCACCAACTTTGCAACTTGCGGAAACTAGACTATTCCCTCATTAATTCGGTCTATAATCTCCCCAGATAATTCAACTTACTTGTTGCATGCACTTAAACTGGGGAAAGATTTGTATTGGGCATTAGATAATGCACGAATGTGCAACGTCCATTGTTTTGTTCCTCTTTGCACCCACAGGGATTGTAATTTTCCAAAAAAACAATAAAGAAAATTGAGGAGCAAGGTTACCCTCCATGCTTAGACTGGTTTAAATCTCCCCAGCTTGTGACCTCCATCTTGATAGGTAAACAGATGGAACTGGGGTATCAGTTATGTAACCATTGTTTTGACCTCTACAGGCACTCGTTATATCAGAGATAAATATTATGTAACACGTGGAGTCTATGAGAGAGTGTGTGCATGCATGCATGCTACGTGGAAGTTGCATTAGCATTTGACCACAAATTAAAATTAGGGTTGTCAATGCATTAATTCACCCCCTAGACTTGTAGGCATCATAAGCATTTGTTTTTTCAACATATGATTAATTTTCCATTAAATCTATTTGATCCATTCAAATAATGGTATGTTCTATACATTTTTTAAAAATCTTAAGTAAAATAATCACTGAAATTTCACAACAATTTCAATATACCCATTTTAAAACTCTTAATAATTCATCTGTTTTCAAAATATAGCCATGATAAAAATAAAAATTATTGGTTCCACTAAACTTTAGCTTTGGTCTTCATTACTGCAATATGTTTTCCTTTTGAGTCTATAATATTATATTTTCATAGTCAATTGTGCAAGTAATCTCATTGCAATTATGATTTAAATGTAGTTATTTTAATGCTTAGAACTATTAGAAGGGAGATACGAAATCACTATCATCAATTTGTGTTAAAGTATCATATTTTTAGTTGTCAGTCCGAGAGATTGAAAAATATTAGGGTTAGTGGTTGTTGTTTTCTACATCCCTTGTTGTTCAATTTTGTTCTATGTTATTTCAAGTATATGATTTTTATTTTTGTTGCTACATAAGAAGCAAGATGCTATATCCAGGACTTGATCACAGGATATTTTCTAATTTCTTTTGCATATCTTCTGATGTTTCTAGGAAGCCATGGCAAAGGATACTTTGGAGTGGGCCACAAAACCAATCCTTAATCTCAAAGGATATCTGACTAATGCATATTTTCATCCTATCTTTAAGATTGAAGATAATGATGATAATGAAATGGGAGAATGGAGAGATGATGATAGTTTGGTACTGACATAGCGTCATTCAAAACTGAAAACCCCTGGAGCTAGTGAAAATAGTTACCTTGCCTCACCATAGTATGAAGTGGAGACCTATAACTACCAAGTCTAATATGCTTCCATAGTTAATTCTTCAGAGAGGGTGCTTAGAAGATTCCTAGATCATTGAAAGGATAATTCACTAGGATTGTTGAATTCGTAGGAGATGAGAGGGAATAGAATGCTCAACCTTTATTCATTGCATTTGCTGGTGTATAGCACAAAGTAATTTATTATAATACATTATCTTTTTTGAACAAGTTTAAGAAGAAATGTGCACTGTAAGATAAATTTGTAGTTATTAACTTGAAGAGCAAAAGAAATCACATACATTGATTGGAATATAGGTGAGCATAATTCTCTTTTGAGCCTTGTTTTATTTGTTGGCATGAACTGTTCAAACAATAGGAAAGATTAATTACATGATATAACAAAAAAATCATCTAATGGTCAGCTCCACAATAGTCACATTGAATAAAACTTCCACAGTAAAAGTAATTTATGTTGGAGGGATTTCAACACTTTCAAAATGTGTGGAAGGTAAAATGGGTTTCTTGTGTTATAATCTATTTTGAACAGGTTTTAACTGACTGCATTCATTCGGCGATTTTTTTGGGAAGACATGAAATTATCAAAAATCTCAATCAATGGCAATTAAATTTGCTAATTTGTCGTATTTAATTGCCACCAAATTTTTCAATTTTAATTGCCACGAATCTAATTCATAAAACAAAGATCTAGTCAAAGAAAAATAGGTTTGTTACACCGTCCTTCTCTACGTCAAAGGCTCCTTCCTAGCTCTCAATTTCCTCTAGGAATCCTGCAAGGATCAGAGAAGCGACATGACCTCGGTCCCCAAATTTTAAACTCTTCCGCTACTAGATCGTTGTCAAGGACACAAAATGGATGGACATGCTCAATAAATACTCAATTATCGCATCAGTACATATGCTTTCATAAGGGACTTTCTCTTTGTTTTCTCTTTCAAACAAATTCCTCTTCTCTATTGGCAGGGACTTGCTTCCCTTACAGCTAGTCTTGTTGGGAAGTGGCATCAATGAAAAACATTAATATACACCTTCTTCAAAACCTATAAAAATTTAGTGATAAATTATTTCAATTGTTGCAACATATCTATATCCATCAAACCATGTTATGGAGATTTGTAATATCTTCCTACAATGATGGATGAGGTTTTTAAAAAACAGTGTTTACTTTCTAGAGAAATAAAAATAACACTTGATGTATTTTGATGTATTTGGTGGGTTATGGATGAGGTTTTTAAAAAACAATGTTTACTTTTTAGAGAAATAAAAATAACACTTTGATGTATTTTGATGTATTTGGTGGGTTATTTGAGGTAATTCCTAAAATGTAAGTTAGAATGTAAAATCTTAAGTTGTGATAATGAAGATAAATATAACGCACATGTTTTAACCCAATTTTGAATAAGTTAGAATCTAAAGGGTTAGTTAAATTGGTTGAAGCATACACCCAAGGCATGTTGACGATAAGGAGACCATAGGTCACAAGTCACAAATCTTGTCAAGCCCCTCAAGGTTACTAGTAGCTATTGTGGTTGGCAGTGACCTGCCCTCCATCTGAATATTCCAACAAAGGGAGGGGGTTCCTGCAAGGATTTTCTTGCAAGGAAAAAAGTTTTGATGAAGTTATACAAGGAACAAGTTTTGAGAGACAAATTTTAGACTTTATTATACATCAAGAATGAGGAGTCTAGAACATTAGTACACTAACAGATAATCTTAAAGTTTTAAGTCATAGTTCAGGTATGCACTCAAATAATTACAACCTACATCTACAAAACTAAAATTCTAGAAACCACCTATTAAAACTTCATATATTCACTAACCAAAATAGTGTTTAGTAAATTCAAGAGTACAAACATTGCATTCTAAGAGCTAGTTCAAAACAGAAAATAACTAGGATCCATTCTACATAAATATGCAATCAAGAAGTTCAAGAAAACAAGCACAATCTCCAACATAATATCACATTACTCTATCAATGAAGGAAATTACAATAGAAATTAACACATTGTTGCAAATACTTTCTCTCACAACAACACACTAATATACACACTAGCTCTTTACCTCACATAGACTACTAACTTAATGTGTCCTCCTCTCCTTTATAGACTCAAAAGAGTGGGAGAGTTACAAGAGGTAATTACTAACC
>JZKD02S1721504.1:30707-47534 GCA_000966675.3 Picea glauca
CTGGTTTCTCTAGCACCAACTAGAAGGAAGCACCAACTCTCTGAGTGTTTCCAGCACCAACTGGATGGAAGCACCAACTTCCAATCATACAGGCACCAACCTGTATAACAAAGAATAAGAGTTCTCCCTTGCACCACCCTGCCACCTTGGCTTCTTTGGATGCAACCAGATGGAAGCTACAACTCCCTGTGTTCAAGCACCCACTTGAACCTCTGAGGACAACAGTCCTCCCTAGCACCTCCCAACCTCGCTAAAATATAAATCTTTTCTACTGAAACTTATTACATTGATATAATGTTCAACAATGGCTTACCGGATTCATCATTGTTCTGCTGCATTTTGTTTTTCTGTCTGCCTCACTGCCTTCCTACACACATGACTTGCGCTATCTGTTTTTCTGATTTTTATGCTCTGTGCACCATGTCCATTCACTGCACAGATCCTCTTCTCTTCAATTCAGCTGCTGCACTCTCTTCCTTCTTCACACATGAATCACCTTCAACAACAACAACCACCACAACTCCAACAACAACAACAACCTCATCTCTTCTCTGTACCATATACTTATAGATTCTATGCACCTTGTGCATGCAATGTGCGCCATACCTCTGCATACTCACACCGTGCCGATATCCTCCACCTCTTGAGTGCTCTTCCTGATCATCATGGTAACTCTTCAGCTTCTCTGGCGGTTTTCCCACGCATTCGGCATCACTGGGTGTTATGTCAAGATTCCTTTTTCTCTCTGGCAGTTGAGACTCTTTGTCTTCTCTGTTACAGTCGAGCTCATCCTTTCTCTTTTAGTTACGAGCTCTAACCCTCATCCAGTTGTCAATTTCCTCCATGAATCATCTTCATTCCACTGGAAAATTCCATGTGACTCTTCAGCTCCTCTGGAAAACACATAGAAGTCTCTTCGCATCCTCTGGTAGAAACCATCAATGGTTTCTAGTAGTTTCACTGTGTCATGCAACTTTAGCCCTCCGGTCTTCTTGAGTTTCATTCATTTTCATCCAGAACAGCCACACCTACACAGTCTATCTCATTTTCTTTGATACACACCACCACGACAGTTCCACTTCCCATTTCCTTAGGTAAAAGAATGAAAATTGTCTGAGCAACTGAAACGCCAACTGAAACGCTAACTAATTTGCAATCATGAATTTGTTTCACTAACAGATTCCAAACTAATGAGTTAACTGTGTGAGAGAACAATAACCCTCTGATCAACACTTGATCTGACGGTTTAGATCATTCTGCGATTTCGCATATCACGATTTCGACACTCTTGATGTTCAATGTTCTTGTCACTTACAAATCCCGATCTACGAAATTCCGATACAAAAATTTTCTGCACTAGCTCCTTCCTGAATATGACTATGGTTATAACCAAGTGCCTATGCAAAAAGCGCTTTCGTGATTTCCCGTTTCGTGATTTTCGACACCATGCTCCATTGACCCCAAGTCAGTGAAATTTTGATCACTTGCCACATGTCCTGTGATTCCATGGTCCATATCTGATCTTGATTCAACGACTACGATTGAATCACGATTTCATGATTTCAACATTCTTGTTGCATTGGTTTCTTTGCCTCTCTATGTTGTGATTCGCAAAACTCCAATATGGAGTTTGATCAACGGTCCATATCTGATCTCTATTCAACGACTGCGATTAAATCGTGATTTCGCATATCGCGATATCGGGATTCCTGATGTTAATAAACTTTGACATCTCCAACTCTCAATCCCTGAAACTCCGACATGGAGTTATATCAACGGTCCAGATTCAACTTTAATATGACGGCTCAGATTACATTGCGATTTTGCATATCGTGATATCGAGATTCCTGATGTCAATAATTTTTGATATGTCCAACTCTCGATCCCTGAAACTCCGACAAGGACTGGAATCAACGGTCCAGATCAACCCTTTGATCTGATGGCTCAGCTTACATCGCGATTTTGAGAATTTAATGAACCCTGTTCCTTTGACTCTCCAGTCAGTGAACTTACGATATTTCCCCACATGTCCTTCCTGATGATGGACGGTCCTCCTTCTTTCAGGATTTTGTGAGCCCCTTTTCTCCTTGTTATACTTTTAAAAGGCGTGCAGGTTCTCCTTGATCCAACGACGGTCGGATCTCGTGCTTGGATCGAACCCCTGAGATCTATCCTCCTCTTCAGCGTGCTCTTCTTGTCTAAATTCAGATCTGACGACCCTCATTCTGTCGGGAATTTTGGATGGGATCCAACGAGCAGTAGTTCTTCTCAAACTTTACGAGTCTTCGATCACTCGATCAATGTTACGTTGCCTTCGATCATTCACCTTCGATCATTCGACCTTCCTGAACTTATATTTTGTTTGCCGGCCTTCGATCATTCGATCAACCTGAATATCACTGCGCTGTTGATCATCGTTGTTGTACTCAAACCATCATCACTACTGTACTTTCCATCAATGACAAGCATATGCTGCCTGTAAAACATACCAAACATCCTCTGCACTATCTCTTCAGATCTTATCGAGGTTGCTTTGCAGCTTCTTCCCAAAATACTTCTGGTTCCCATATATTACATTCTTTCTGTACTCATGCCATATTCATTGCTGTACTTGCCATCAATGACAAGCATATGCTACCTGTTAAACATTTCCAACATTTCTTAGGCCAGATAAACTTCGTGAGGAGATTCGTCCCCAGTTTCTCTGAAATGGTCAGACCTTTATAGAATTTAATTAAGAAGGATGCACAATATCATTGGGGACCCTTAGAAAATCAAGCTTTTAATGCAATAAAAAAGGCCATAATAGACACTCCTTCTCTCATGAGCCCCGACTTTTCACAAGATTTCACACTCTACACTTTTTCTTATGACCTCTCCTACGCTGCTCTCCTAACTCAAAAGAACGCTGAAAACAATGAAGTGCCCATTTTCTTTATGAGATCTACTTTCAAAGGCGTGGAACTTAATTACCCAGTGGTAGATCAGCAAGCCTACACTGTTTTCAAAGCAGTCAAGCACTTCCGGTCTTATCTTTTGAAATCTAGGACGAAAGTTATTGTCCCTTACCCAGTCGTCAGGAACCTGTTAGTGCAGAAAGAACTAGGTGAAAAGAGGGCGAACTGGGTTACCTCCTTGCAGGAGTACGACATAGAAATTATCCCAGCTCAGATAGTAAGAGGCCAAGGGTTATGCAAGTTAGTTGCTGATTCGGCAGCAGGACAGCAAGAAGAAAACCATGTCACACCTAGGACAACACAATCAAAATGCAATATGCTGTGCACAAAACTCTGTCAGTCCCTGGTATGACGATATAAAATTCTGTCTTGAACATGGATCAGCCCCCCGTCACCTAGATCCCACTACAAGAAGAGCCTTAAGATTAAATTCTGCCTGCTTTCATTTGGTTAATGGTATTCTGTTTCGTCAAAATTTTGATGGCGTACTGATGCGTTGTCTTGAGAAAGACGAAGCAGAAAAAGTCTTACTAGAATTGCACGCAGGAGAAGCTGGTGGACATTTTGGTGGAAACACCACTGCCCACAAGGTTTTGAGAGCCGGTTATTACTGACCCACACTTTTTAGAGACGTCCATGCCTTGTGTTGTAAGTGTATTATTTGTCAACAAACATCCGGGCAGTTACAGAAACCAGCCTTTCCTTTGCAGCCTATTTCAGTAGACTCTCCTTTTCAGCAGTGGGGCCTTGATATCATAGGTCCAATCAATCCACCATCCTCACAGCAACATAAGTTTATCATAATAGCCACAGATTACTTCACCAGGTGGTCTGAAGCTGCCGCATTAAGAACTGTTAATACTAGTCAGGTAATTGCTTTTTTAAATTCAAATATTATCACTCATTTTGGTATCCCTGATTGTTTAGTATTCGATAACGCTTCTTATTTTTTCTCTCTTGAGATGAGAGAGTTTGCTTTAGAAAAAGGAATTAAATTGAAGTATTCTTCCAGTTACTACCCCCAGGGCAATGGATTGGCAGAATCAACAAATAAGAATCTGATAAAAATTATCAAGAGAATGGTATCTGAGAATCACAAAAACTGGCACAATGCACTGTTAAACGCAATCTGGGCTGATAGGGTAACACCAAAAACTACTGTAGGTAACTCTCCCTTGTTTCTCGTCTATGGCAGAGAAGCAATTCTGCCACCACAAATTCTTCTTCCCTCACTACAACTATCATAGAAAATACAAGAAGAAGACTGTCCCCCTTTGGAAAACTGAATTAACGCTTTAATGAAACTAGAAGAGGTAAGAGCTCAAGCTAAACGTAAGTTAGATCAGCATCAACAAGTGGTCAAAAGCTGGTTTGATTATAACTCTTCCTCTGATAGGAACTTTGAAGTAGGTGATCTTGTCTTGAAATGGGACAAACCGCACGAAGGAAAGGGAGAGCACACGAAATTTCAAAACTTATGGCTTGGACCATTTTTAATTGCTGAGAAACTAGGTCCCAACTCTTTTCGATTGCAGAATCTAGAGGGGCAGCCTGACACCTATCCGGTGAATGGCCAAGCTTTGAAAAGCTTTTTCGCTTGATAACAACCTTTTGTATACTATGTACATATTTTTCTTTTGTTTACTTTTCTTTTACTGTTTTGGTTTTGATTTTTCCCCTTGTACTTATCAGTTTTTATTTTTGGAAATACACATACCTGCATGCTGAGCTATTCAGACAAGGAAAAAAGAAAATTCTTTCACTAAAATGACTGTTGAAACATTGTATGAACATCAAATATATACTTCTGAAATTTACAGCTGTGTTGAAAAAATTGTTGTTTGAATGAAGTTAACTGATTTCGATCTGTGAGTAAAGCCTGTTGTGATCATCTATTATCTTCTTACGTTGTCCCTGTTACTTAAGGGAATGACTCAGAAGATGTCTCCCTGCCTTAGAAGGTCGGTTTCATAAACAAACCATCTCTCGATCTTAATGAAGGACAGTTCTAAAAAATTCTGTTGAGGTTTGTAAAAATATGCTAAAATATCATAATTTTCAGTGTCACCCCGCTCAATTATATATCTTTAAAAAACAAAATAAATCATTAAAAGAGCTGTGGGAAGTGTTTGTAAACCCGTCGGGATGTTGAACAGGTCTGCTGGTAGTGGGTAAATGCATGCATGACGCCAAGACAACTTCGTCGGGGTGCTGAACAGGCCCGCTGGCAGTGAAGTAATGTCGGGTATATGAAAATTTGCAAATATGAAACCTCTTAACCTTAACATGTCCTTTATTCTGATCTGGAACTTCTTGACAGGATACTGATATCAGAGTGGATTAAATGACAATCGTGTCGAGTCTATGGACGTCTGCTGGCAGTAGTGGCTCTGTCAACAATATTGGAGATTTTATCTTTAATATCGTGGCTCGCTTATCTTAATACTGTTATCAGTTTTCATCCTTTAAACACTGCTGGAATATTTGATTAATGGTGATGTTTAGACAATTTTTTGGTTATTTCTGTTGGGATTATTCCTGTTATCCTAATCTGAATTCGTTCTTTTGGAAGAGATAACTACTTCTACCAGTGTGTCGCAATTGTTGGTAGCCATTTCGCATTTCTACCCTATCCTATAAGCTGCCTACACCAGTGTTTTGCAACCCTTGATTTTCATCGCAATCTTCGGAATAAAACAACACTATTATGTTGCGCATTTGCACAACTGCCTTTGTTCTCGTTTTCACTATTGCAAGCGTGAAAATGTTGATTTCGAAGTCACATTAAAATCGTCACTGGATTATTTTGGTTACACTTGTCTATGTGTTCATTGCATTTCCAATTTAATTATAGTCGCATAGTTGGCAACATACCAAGATCTTTACTCATTTGGCATTCTGTTGTTGTTAATATGATTTCATTTTTATAAGATTGTGATGATAATACATTGGTGGTTTGAGGTTCTATAGTCTTTCATCGATTTCCTTGACACATTGGTTTCATGAAAACACATTGTGGTTAGACCCTTGGCGTAATCATTTTATACAACAATTATTTGATATGATCGAACCCTTGGTGTTGATTTCAAATCACTATTTTGGTTTTAAAACTATGCAAACGCTATGCTTATGCAAATTTTTGGGTTGACTTACCATAGATTTCATTAATTGTTTGAACGGCATATGAAATAGTGATTTGAATCTCTATATGCACCGTCGGTTGTACGTTGGGAAATGACTGTTTTGTATGGGCTGATCTAGCTCCACCACCCTCGCACACTTGGGCATTAATGCCTCCCTCCTATCCCGGGTAACCCCTGTTGGTTTTCGGGGAAGCCCGTGAGCTATCTGATCCTGCATTCACCCTGTCCAAACCCTTTCCCATTCACCTGGCTCACTGTGTGCTCCCATCTATGGTACCTATGGTGCGCATAGAGCCGAATGGTAGCCAAACACTCTTGCTGTTCGACAATGCCCGTAAATATTTGGAAGACAACGGTTGGCTGGTGTTTATCCAAAGGTTTGAGGGTTTCAACCTTTCGGTTGCCCAACAATTTGCCCTCACCTTCGATGGATGCAGGTTTAAGGTCGGAGACATACAACTCGAGCTGAATGAGGAATTCTTAAGCTCGGCTACGGGCTTACCCGCTATGGGGCAAAGGTGGTTTACAAATTCCAAAGTAGACGAGGTGTCGTGGCCACTCCTATTCACGTCAAGGAAGATTGTTTCCTGTGATAGAGGTATGCCTATCACTACCCTCAAACCCAAGTGGCACGATCTTTTGGCGATTGTTAAACAATTTGTGACTTGCGAAGGTCGTTATGGCTTGGTATTTTTGTATCATCTTCGGTTATTGATGAATTTTATAGGCTACCCTCTGAACATGAAACATTTTCTCTTGCGTAGTATTTACAAAGTGTCCAAAAGATTTAAGCGTGAGAAGGCTAATAGCATCCTTTTTCATCACTGCTTGATCAAACTCATTATCATCCACCATTTGAGCCTCAGAGGCGATAGTTGGCAAGCCTTCTTATCAAGGAATGGCTTTTCCACTCTCGCGTCTGTCCAAGTGGACAAGGTTGTGGTTACTGAAACATTGGTTGGACCAGCCGTGCCACTTCATATTCTTCTACCCCCTGTCAAACCCTCAGATAGCCCCGATATAGACCTACCCAATACCATGGACGACCTGTGTGCTAAAGAAAATACTAAGGCTAGCAAGAAGCCTGTAAGGAAGAAAGGCAGAGGTGAGGCTGCTGTCAACAGTAAGGGGAAGAAAAATGCTCAATGGATATTGAGATGTGCTAGCAACAAACCCAAGAAAAATGTTGACCAGAAGCCAATAGTGCTGAGAAAGGACTCGGACTCCGATATTGAGCGTTTCCTAGCCGAAGAATATCCATATTATCATGGCCTATGCTCTATGGAAACCTATGACTCTGTCTCTAACTTACCTCCGTGCCTCAAAAAGGACCCTAATTACCCAGGAATTAAGCTTCACAATCAAACCCCTGGTAACTTGAACAAACCCTCGCTTGAGATGCCAAAGCCCGATCAACCATCGTGTACACAATGTAATGCCTGGCTTGAACGTTATTACACCGGCGTTCCCCTGTTGCAGTCTAAGATCAAATCGTTAGAGGAACAAGTTACAGTGCTATCAAAAGAGAGAGACAGGCTTCAAGCCAACGAGAAGAAACAAAAAACCATCGGTTCAATTGTCTTCAGAAATGTCGAGGTAGGAACGACCTTTGTCAATTCAAAGTTATCATGATCAAAGCATTTTCTTATTGCCCAGGTATGAATTTCAATATTAATTTTGTTTTATGAGTTGGATTGAATTAATATAATCGATCGGATTTGCTTTCAATAGCTCTGTTCATTTTAATAGATTCAAAACGACTCTGTTATTTTCGTTTTACCAAAAATGATATCGTTATGAATCATGTACAAAAGATTTGTTTGCTAATCTCGGACACAGCTATGATTTGGTTAATGCGATTTTATTGTTCTCAGATTAGTATAAATGATTCGTTTGTTTTCGATTATGTTTGGTTTGCTTTTGAAACAATTTTCTATGCTTGAATCAAGGTAGTCGATTAGGTTTGCTTTCGATTAGTTATGTTTGTTTTTAATGGATTCAAAACAATCCCGTTGACTTCGATTTACCAGAAATGATTCTGTTTCGTTTGAATAAATATTTCCGTTTGGATCATGATTGCATTCGACCTGTATATAAGATTGGTTTGCTAAAATCATGTGGCTATGTTTTGATTGATACGATTTTGCATAACGATTGTGTCGGCCCCAAACTGTTTCGATTCATTCCTGTTTGATTTGATTTGCAAACGATTGTTGCGTGCCTTGAATTAGCATAATTACTTGTATGAGTTGGATTGGTATCAAATATAGATTTGATACTTCTCTGTTAGTTTTGATTTTGAAAAATGGTTCTGTTAAGTTCAAATTGACATATTTTGTCTCTGTTGAATTCGTATGAAAGAATTGGCTAAATCGGGTATAGTTTGTTTTGAAATTGGTTCAAGAGATGATTTCGTTGGTTCCCCAACTGTCAATCTATTCTGTTAGCTCCCAATTGGCAATAACAAACGTTTGACATTTTGCATGTATTCTTGTCACCATTCAGTTAAGAAACCACGATTTCGTTTGTTTCAATTCGCTTACAAGTTTGGTTTAGTGTGGCATGAATGATTCACTCTGTTTGGAATTAGTAATTAAAGATTTGGTTTAATAAGTCGAATATAATTTTGTTAAGTTTTGGATTGATTTTAAAACGATTCTGTGTTCAAATTAGACCAGCTACAGAATCGCAAGATTCTATAGCTAGTCTTAAAATTTAGATTTTTGTTAATTTTATCAATAAAACATTATCTAAACTTCTATATTCTTGTCTACTTACAGGTACCTACGAATTTTATTGACAAATGGGACATGCTGTAGCAGTTTAAATATAGTTTTCAGTTGTTAGTCATGGGAAAAAATAGTGACTTGGGAGATTATTCCCAGATTTTTTGTAATTTTCTTTGATAATTCCCACAGGGATGTTTTACCGTGTGGTCTTTATAAACTCATTTATTTTTTGTAATGAGGCATCATCATCACTGTGGGGAGAACCAGACTATGGATTTATAATAATACAAACTGGCATGAAAGTTGATGTCTTGCAACACCTTTAGCTTGCAATATATCAAACTTTTATTTCAAGTTTTCTTGATACCAGTTTGCAATCAATTACCGACTACTTTAGCTATCGTAATTTGTTGCAGGTTGATGTGATTTGGTTTATGTGTTGTCCATATCTGATCTCTCTTATTTTAAAATTACAACAATTATTTTGTTTCAATTTAAGGAATTAAAGGTTTACCTTCTTCGTTAAATGAATCATTTTGTACAGATCTTCCACACATATTTATCTAACTGCGACGATTTGTAAATCATAAGATTGTTGTCAATTTTATGTCTTGGTTGTTTTGTTGTTTATATTCAAAAGAGCATTGTTGCTTCTTGTTTACGAGAAGCCTGTGAAGAATCTGGTGCGGGTTTCCTCCCACCAAACAACTAAATTGAATACTTTACATGGGACAAATTGGAAAGCGTTATTATAGGTTAGTTTATTAAGTTATTTAAGTAGTTTAGATAGATATATATAGTTCAGATTTATAGTTAGGATTATTATTTTAATTGTTTAGCTTAGATTTTTTTTTTTTTAATTTCTTATCATAAAATTATTAAAATAAAAAAACAATAGTTTTGCTGTCTCAGGACAATTTACAAACGATTTTTGCAGGTTTTCATTTAAATTTGTAATCTCTAAATATTGTATATTTGTAATTGGATCTAATTTTGTTGATAATTGAACATTTAATTTTATAGGATTATTGTTGTATAGTATAGATAGTAGATTGTATATATATGTAGATATTTCAGATTTGTTTATTAGTTTGCTTTAGTTATTGTTTTCATTTAGATTAGTTCCTTAGTGTAGTTTTCTTTTGTTTTCCTAGGACTTAGATTGGCCAACGGAGCCACTAAACCTGTCAGGGTGGATCATCCCAAAGAGCTTGGGTTATTTAGACAACCCCAGACCAGATCTACTCTTCCATTTGGCGAGCGTTCATTTTCGCCTCGTCAACACTAGTATGGAGACATTATCATTTATCTCCAAACCCAAAATTTTCAGCCCAACATATGTCGTGTAGATCGTTGTCGTATTAGGTATCAATCTCGTCAATATATTATTCTTGGTGATACCCTTTACCATCGTGGCATTGAATCCATGTTTCAACGATGTCTGACATACGCTGAAGATGAGAAATCACTAAATGGATTCCATTTTTGAGCATGTCGCGATCATATGTTTGGGTATGCTACTGCCCAAAATATCCTACAAGTTGGTTACTTCTAGCCTTCACTTTTCAAAGATTTCATTCTTACAGTTCATAAATTCCACGCTTGTCAAACATATAATAACAAGATTCAATCTCATCTTGCTCCTCTCTATCCTGTAGTTTGCATTGGTCCATTTTCTAAATGGGGCATTGACTTCATGACATGTAACCCTCACTCGGTCAGGAGGAATGTATACATCATTGTAGATGTGGATTATTTCACTAAATGGGCTGAGGCGATGCCTACATTTGATAACACCGGGAAAAAATAAGCACTATTCATATTCAATCATATCATCACTAGGTTTGGTGTCCCTCAAGCCATCGTTATTGACCATGGAACCCATTTTTGCAATTTTGTGATGTCTGAGCTTACCGATAAATTGGGTTTATGGCATGAAAACTCAACCCCTTATTATCCATGGGGAAATGGCCAAGTTGAAGAAATCATCAAAGTTTTAACTATTATGCTTCGATGGATGATAGGGATTCACAAGTCAGGTTGGAACACAATGTTTTTTTCGACATTATGGGCCTATCAGAAATCAATTAAAACTACTATGGGGTTCACACCTTTCCATTTAGTATATGGTATCGAAGTTGTTTTATTGATTGAATGTGAAATCCCGTCTCTGAAACTAGTTGTCGAACTTCTCCCCAACACCACACTCGAAGAAGAACATCTCTTGTATTTAATTCAATTAGATGAGACTCACCGTAATGTTTCACTAGTAATAGAAACCTAGAAGAAACATGTCAAGGCTCAATACGACAAACATGTTAAACCTCGTGTTTTCTCTGAAGGTGATTTGGTTCTTCTATATGACCAAGATCATAATTTATTGGGGGCATGTAAATTTGAGCCCATGTGGCGTGGCCCTTACCTCGTTAAACGAGTATTGGATAAAGGGACTTATGATTTGGTTGATTATGATGGAATTCCTTTGGGTGAACTCAGAAATGGGCTTTACCTAAAGAAGTACTATGCTTAAATTTGTTTTGCACAAGTTCTTTGTACTTTAATGTATCATACTCTAGTGTGCTTTTTGTCGTTTTTTTGTCTTCCTTCAAGCTACTTATGTTGCCTTGTTCTTATTTTCTAGATGTTAGTGTTCTCACTACCCTATATTGGCTTTGTTGATAGGGCTAGTTGCAATACTCAAAATCTAGCATCTGTTGCATGGGAAATCTATGCACTTAGGGACGAGTTCATCAGTCTACACGGTGTTTGCATTGGTTGTGAAACCAATAATATTGTGGAATACAGTGTCATTATTGAGTTATTAACTAATGCCATTTCATTTGGCATCCATCATCTAATTGTACGTCTTGATTCTCAACTCGTGGTATTGCAATTAAGCAACGTTTATTCCATCCAAAGTTCTACACTATTATGGGTATACTTGAGAATTCACCTCTTGGAAATAAATTTTGATTACATTGAATATCATCATATTCCTATATATCTAAACACATTGACAGATGCATTAGCCAATTATGTTTTAGATATACATTTGCACCATTTATAAATCCAAATACCACACAAAAAGGAAAGTAAGATGGTAGAAGGTTTGTATTATAAACGTCAAAAGTTACAAAAAACTGTTTCTTGAAACAAAATGTTGAAGCACATAGCTTCATATACATATGCATCATGGATGTTTCTCGTGATAACAAACCATTTCTCATGCTACACGGTGGAGCCGTCGAACAATGGATGATGAAACGCCAACTGTATGGCATTGGTAGCATCAAGGTAACTCATCCACGGTGATATCTAGGATATCCATAGTCAAGCCCTTGAGGTTTTGTTCGATATCCTCGAGATCTTCAACTGCTACTCCTCGACCTGCTACTACACCTATCTCTCCACGCCTTTGGATAGGAGATGATATTGGAGGTATGAAAGGCACTAGATTTGCATTTTGAGAGATCTTAATTAGTCTTAGATACATAACACATAAAAATTTCATAATTAAAATACCAAAAACAACATATAATGAAAAAATCCTTTGTACCTATCTCTCCCCATTGTGAACCCTTGGGTAGTGCCAAGTTAGGACCACCATGGAATTCCGTCCCAACATATGCATAATCCTTAATCATGACGATCTGATCTCTCAGCCACTAGAAGAAGACATGACCATATGTAATAGTTGGCACGCCACCATGGCTTGCCATCAAGTCTACCCATATCTTCATCCAAGGATCATGGTGTGCCATCAAGTCTACCCATATATTCATTCAAGGATCATGTGGAGTAGGTACACCCCAATCCACATGTTGTAGGCACAATATTGTGGAGTAGGTACACCCCAATCCACATGTTGTAGGCACAATATTGTGGAGTAGGTACACCCCAATCCACATGTTGTAGGCACAATACTGGGACCCTCTCTAGGAAAAAGGATACCAAAATCGATCCATATCCAAATTGTTTCAATCGACCGATCCTACACTTTGTTAATTGTTTCTTCATATTTTTGAGGAGGCCCTCACACCAGTTGAAAACTTGGGGCTCCATGCACTCGACAACATATTGGAAATGAATATGTAAGGCCATATGTGGAAATTCACTCTATGCCACATGAGTAATAGTATAGAGAATAGTCCTCAAAGATAAATCCTCAACATCCTTTATGGAAACCTTGCCACTATGTTTCTCTGTACCAGTTGCGCAATGATGTGATACATAATAATCCATAGGTTCACCTCCTCCTCCGCTTCCTAATAGTGACACTTGAGACCCACAATGAGATAATCCAGTCAAAAAATAGATGTCATCAATATCTAGAGTGAGTGTATGAACCCCGACATGAAATGCTTGTTCGATTACGTCCCACATTTGGACTAGGTGCTCCAATAGAACCAATTGGGACCTCATGCCCTGCACTTTAAAAATATTAAGAAAGCCACATTCCCAGAGTGCCATTACGATGTTGGGATCATTATAGACAATGTGATATTCCTCTTCATGCTCTCTTTCCCACAATTCGAGCATGATGAACTGTGGAAAATCTGCCAAACAACAATTAAAGATGAATTAGTTCATCAAAAATCCAAAATTGGGGGTTTCCCTAGTTCTTTCTCTCTTTTTTTCTTGAGTTGCGGTCATCGCAGGGGAGACATTTACCACAGTGCGTTGTTGTCGCACCCCAGCAATAAACCCCTGCGACAATCCTAGATCATCGCAGTTCCCAATATGGAGAGCCTGCGATGATCTGGAGGTGCTCTATCCCTGGGAAATTTTCCCATAAACTAAAACATTAACCATTAAAAATGAAAAAAAATTCTATAGAAAGAGAGAGGGGAGGAAGAGCACCTACCTCATAGAAATGACTCGAGAAATCATCCATAGAGCGCTCCACAATCATCACTTGAATATCGAAGGAAAATGAGGGTTTTTGGCACTAGTTTGGTGAAAATACAAATGAAATGGTAAAATGAACTTGTTTTGACCTATTTAACTTATTTTTACCATTTTAACTTAAAATTAAATTATTTTTAAGTATTTTTCACCTATGTTAAAAACCTAATGAATTTTTCAAAGTGTCAATATTGTAGGATAGAGGTCTGGCGACTGGACTTTTTGATATGGATCACCCCCTTTTGGTCGTTTTTGTGTATTTTTGCAAACTCATATGATGTATATATTATTTTAGGTTTTTTCAGTAAAAAACACCGAGCGTGGTCTTTATTCTTTCTCACGCTCGTAAAACTATGAGAATGTAATCGAGTCAACTTTTATCCCTTTTTCAGACTCGTAATGGAAATATGAAGAAGGAACCCCCTAGAGTTCCCTTTAAGATCTTTTCAAACTCCCTAAATATGAAAATATAGCCGAGCGACCTTGTTCTTTTCATGCTTGTAAAAGTATTTGAAGAAAATGTTTGATGAGTGGTAGATTATCTCTTTTTCGATCTCGTCATATTAATTTACAAAAAATGACATTTTGGAGTTTTCTTTAAGTGTTTTTCAAACTCTCTAAACATGAAAACCCCCTGAGTTTTCTTTCTTTGGACTCGTAAAACAAGCATCAAAAGGCCCATATGGGACTAAACCACTCCTTTCTAGGGTTCGTTAAACATACTCCGAGGGACTCATCCAAAGGATGAGCTTACATTTCAATCATATGTTATCCTCCTCAAGCTTGCATAAAAATAAATATATACTCACCATAAATGGTGGGGGGAAATTCGGAAAGAACTGTATATCTGTATTTGTGTTAGTGGCAGTAAGTCACTCTTGAACATGACACCCCTCTTCATTATTGTATCTGGGTTGGGAAATCCATTTGTCTCTCTTTGATCACCCACAAGTCTATATGTTGGGTCCTCCTTGAGTCAATGCTACCAAGACAATTGTCATTTCATTCATATGTTCAAGAGAAGTTCAACCTAAACAAGCCTTCTATCGAGTAAGCCATCTGCAATCATCAAACGCTTACCATGTCGACCTTCCCTGAGTCAGTCTTGAATCACTTTATACTCTGATCTAGTTCAAAATCTGTTACATGTTTCATGTCATTGATGGGGGATACATTAAGGACCTCCTATGAAAAGTATTTTCATGTCGAATTCAACTCATTATATAGGAATTATACTTATAAATCACTTACTACCTTGAAATGTGCATGCCTCAATGGCAAGTTTCCTTGTTTTCGACAGTGGGTTCACATCATTGGTCCCTAATTGGAAAATTCCATCGAGTGTTCGACTTCATCCCATTAATTCACATTCATTGGATTGTACTAGAGTACCTTGGGGGTAATTGAAATCAATGGTGATTTCCCTCACACTTTTTAACGATATCCATTACCATGTTCGACTTCGACACCTGTAATCACATGGATATGTTCGTACTTCAAGATGATGGACATGAAGAACCTAGATACTGTTACATGCATCTAGGTTGCGATGGATTAATCATAATTCTGTACTGACACATAGATCCATCGTGTATTTCTCATGGTTATGTTCAAATTTGAGTCATTATAGCATAGATCCACAATGTATTTCTCATGGCTATGTTGAATCATGATGACATGGATCCACAATATATGATTGGTGGCCACGACTCACTTTACACTTATGCTTAGAGTCACTTGTAGTTTGAGTATGGGAATGCCTACCTTAGTAAATGTTATATTATTATGCAGATGCTTGATTTTTTGTAGGTTTCTGACCGATGTGCTCCTTGTTCTCAACACACACATTCTACAAAGTATTTCAGTTGTCACATGTTCCAACTTCATACTTTGGGGGAAATTATGTTGCACATTATTTTGGTCACCCTTGTGATCATCGATGATATGTGTATTTCTTACTCATATGTTCCTTGAAGCTACTAAAGAAATAATACTTTCTCCCTAGGAAATAGAATCATCTCTCCTTTCTTAAAAACCCTACTAAAGAAGATCGTTGCACCTTGCCAAATAATAAGGGTGCGGCAATCCTTGATCATCGCATGTTGCACCACAGTAGACTGTGGTGTCATCACATGATTCACCAAAGTGGACTATGGCATCATCATAGGCTGCTTGTGTTTAGGGTGCGATGATGCTCAACCAAAGGAAAAAGGTGAAATTCTCGAAGCTTCTATAATGGAATCTTTAGAAGAATGAGGTAGCCTCCGATCAGTTTGGATCTCATTCCCTTATATGATTTAGTGGGATTATCCTAATCTCTTCATCCATCCCTCTTCACTCTATAAAAAGAGGGATTTCTCATAGGAAAAGTTAGGCTGGCTTATGTATGAAGAATTTTGTTGAAGATTGTACCTGTTATATCTTTTCTTTAGCTTTCCAAGTGAGGTTTTGAATACTCTTCGTCAAAATAATTGGATCAAAGGTGTGTGTGTTGAATCAAAGGGCCATTGGAAGGGACTTTGCAACATCAAGGCATAGGTTGTATTCTCCACTTTCATCAATATAATGAAATGATACATTTCTTCCCTATAAAAGTGTCTCCATTTTTATTGTACAACTCCTTGATCTTATGCATAGATTTCATTGGAATATATATATTGTTGTTCTCTTTGTTTATTTTTTTGTGCTTCTTAATAGGTTCAACATCCCACAAATCCAAGTATGGAGCAAGGATGAAATTAGCAAGGATCAAATGACATTTAAACGGTATGTCATTTGTCCCTCATTCAACTAGTTTACATTACAATGAAATCTAAGGAGAAACTTGTATTATGCTATGTTTTGTTCTAATTGCTTGTTGAAATTAGGGAGATTAATTTGTTTCAACACTTACCTATTTGTCCAATAATAGATAGGGTTATGTCTCTTCACTAAGTACGTCCGACTTCTTCCAAGAGTGGTTAAAACTAATTTATATACCCTAGGGGAAGACTTTACAGATACCACCATATAAATATAGTTTGACAAATCCACAAAAGGGGATTTGGTATTATACAAGACCCGACATGATCAATCCACAAAAGGGGATTTGAT
>JZKD02S1721504.1:60439-86617 GCA_000966675.3 Picea glauca
GTCAATGATTGGCAACCTACTATACGTGACAACATCCAGACCATATGTAATGTAGGCAGTTGGACAGGTGGCACGATTTCAAGCAGCACCAAAGGAATCACATGTATTAGTAGTAAAGAGGATCTTCATATATCTCAAAGGAATAGAAGAGTTTGGATTATGGTATCCAAAAGGAAAACATATATCACTTATTTCCTACACAAATGCAGATTGGGCAGGTTGTATTGATGACCTACGAAGCACCAGTGGAGCAACGTTCTACTTAGGTGAGTGTTTGGTATCATGGCTAAGAAAGAAACAATCATCACTATCTCTATCTATAGCCGAGGTAGAGTATATTGCAGCAACAACATATTGTACACAGGTTCTTTGGATGAAACAAACTTTGATAGATATACAGGTTGAGTATGATGAGCCCATTCCAATATATTGTGATAACACAAGTGCCATCAGTATCTCAAAAAACCCGGTGATGCACTCCAAGACGAAGCACATTCCAATCAAGTATCATTTTCTATGGGTATAGGTTGTGGAAAAGAACATCAGAGTTGAGTATGTGGGCACATAAGAACAAGTGGCAGACATATTTACACAACCACTTCCACGAGAAGCCTTTGAATATCTTCACCAAAGACTTGGAGTTATTTCTACTCTAAAATGAATGTTTTTTGAATGCTTATCTTATATGTCTTAGATGTACACGAGGAAGCACCATAAGAGGACAGTTCAGTCAGGGGGAGCAGCCCCAGATGGAAAGATACCTTTTCCATTGATGAAAAAGGGCGGGGGGGATATTTATCAGATGTAGAGGATAGAGGCATGGTTCCAGGGGGAGCAGATTTATCAGATGCAGAGGACAGAGGCATGGTTCCAGGGGGAGCATGAATGATATGATTTCATTATTGCAGTAGAGTGTTGCCATCAATGCCAAAGGGGGAGATTGTTGATTAAGCTTGGTTGTCATTGATGTCAACCCTTGAATAAATCCCCATAGCACAAAGGTTTGGGTAATGGACCCAATATTGTTTGATGTAAATATTACTCATTATTATTTTTTCATGGTTAATAAGAAGTAAATATGGATGAACTCCAAAGTGGTCCCCTTATGGTGAAAGCCCTCATGGGAAATGATTTGCGAAGTAATAGAACCCATGATTAATTGTGTAATAATGAGATGAAGGATAGTGAATTTGTCAGGGAAACTATCCTAGATGGATAGTGCTTGTCATGCCATTTCCGATGGTATGTGGAACGTAACATAACACCTCACGGTTATAGAGTTATGGCCATGAGAAGTTGGAGACCCCAGGTTTGGGTAATTCTTCAAGGCATATAAGAAAAAGAATTCCGTGGTTTTCTCCCGATTTGGGTTTCCACATAAAACACTGGTGTATTGTGTATGTATGTGATTGTTTATTTCTTACTGCACATTATTGGATAATAATTCTACATTGATATAACAATTGAAGAAAAAGGATTATAATTATGCTATTACTGATTCACCCCCCCTCTCAGTAATCCAACAATAACAATAATGTCATATGTATATAATATATAAAACTTAAGCATACAATTACATTCTGTCGATACACAGATTCATGCGGAATAAGAGTAATCCTATACATACATCATACATAGGAAATACTCATAAATATAAAGACATGTATAAATACACAACATGGAAATGAACACATAATTGATACTTGATACTTATCTTTGTTAGAATACCACCAACTACACACATACCTTCCATGATTCTCCCAGCCTTAGACAACGTTGCTCATCACTCTCAGCAGTGGGTCACCCCCGAGATGGGACTAAACTCCACTCGGGTAAAGGGTTTCCTAAGCTAGGCTGAGACAAATCAGATAAGAGGAAGGATATCATTTTAGAAGCCAAATCAAACTAACAACCTATAGCCTCTCATTCTCCACATGTAATTCCCACCCTAGGAAGTGTGCCCCTTCTCCCCTCAATAGTCCTTCGGCTGCCTCACTTCCCTTCCAGGGCTTCAACAACAGGTTGAACAAGAATTCTCATAGCACTATAGTTGTAGTTGGGATCCCTTAGGAAATTACTTTCCCAACAATTCTCTCACCTAGAGAGAGTTTCTCATGGGCCTGAAAATCCACCTCTTCAATCCACAGGCCCAACAACTCACCTATTCTAACCCAGGAGCATGTCAACCCATTTCTTTAGTCAAGAGATTAAGTCAACCAATTACAAGTAATGATGAAAATGACATAAACATTCAACTAAGGAATACAAAAAATTAAAGTATGGAACAGGTGATAGTAGAAGTAACAACCTTCGGGTTTGGTTTAGTCATTACCCATAACAACAAGGTACAAGTGTGCTACTCCTCCCAGGATGGGTACAATTTACTGTTGGTAACGGGAACAGTAGAGGGTAGCTTCAGAAGTGCATGCATGATGGAGGGTGCCAATCATGTAGAGGTCAAGTGATGGAGAATATGGCTGAGTGCATGAATGGATGAGAGCATGGAAAATGGAATAATTTCCTCCACCTTTATATGCATGCACCCTTGATGACACATGGCTCACAAAGATCTTGTTTCTCTCCACTTGGGATTCATTCTCTTTCCCATAAGAACTTAGAATAAAATAAATTTCCTCACCATAGTCTTTGGGAATAATATTATAATATTCCCTTGGAGGCAAGCCCTCTATCTTATCCCCCTTTTCTAGGCTCTTAGCCCCTCCCTTTCCCTTCCTAGTGGATTTTAGTCCCCCATACTATTTTATCATGGTTGTTCTACACATAAAAATGTATTATATTAATGATATGAGTTTTTACATATACAAAAATAGGCTCACTGGCCTTTAGCATCTAATCTCTCCAGCCTAATCATCACATAATCCTCCTAGCTTATAATAAATTGGCTCACCAGCCTATAAAAAATGTTTACAATTCAACTAGGCCTCGGTCTTGGGGTATTACATGCCGCTCCCCTTATTTATGCACTTTCCTTAGTGCATCATATTTACATATTACCATCAAAATTTTCAAAAATCTTCAAAAAGATGCAGGTATTCTACCGGCATAGTACTCGCATGCTCCCAAGTTGCATCCTTAGGATCGTATTGATTCCATTATACCTTTACTAGATCTATGGCTTGATTCTAGATATGCTTGATCTTCTAGTCTAGTATGCACATCATATGCACTTGAAAAGTGCCTTCTTTCTCCACCTGAATCACATTCCAATCAATAACATGATTAGCATCAGGTACATACTTTTTGAGCAATGATACATGCAATACATTATGAATAGACATTGATGCAGGTAATGAAAGCATATAAGCTATAGGCCAAATCCTCTCTAGGATTTCAAATGGCCCACAATAACGAGCTGCCAACTTTGAACAATTTCGCAACTTCAGGGAACTTATGTTGGCCTTCACTTTCAAGAATACATGATCACCCACTTTAAATTCCCTGTGAATTCTTCCCTTATCAGCGTAGCTTTTCTTTCTGTCTTGAGCATCCTTTAAATTATGTTTTATTTTTTTCATCTGATCTTCCATTTCCCTTAGAAAATTTGGTCGAACCATTGCTATATCTGTTGGGTTGTCCCAACTTACATGTGTGTTGCACCTTCTACCATAAAGTGCCTCAAATGGGCTCATCTTTAGATATTCTTGGTACCCATTGTTATAAGAAAACTCTATGAAGTGTATGTAGTCTTCCCATTTTGATGGTTTATCCACCACGTACAGTCTTAGCATATCCTCAATCACTTGATTCACCCTCTCTATTTTCCCATCATATTCTGGATGATAAGTTGTGTTGAAATTCATTTTTTTTCCAAATCCTTTAAATAATCCTTTCTATAAATTTGATGTGAATTTTGGATCTTTTTTGTACAAAATTGTCTTGGGTATACCATGAAATCGAGCAATTTCCCTCATATAAATATCAACAATGTTAGTTTCCTTGTGAGTGAGCTTCACTAGAATGAAATGGGAAGCGTTGGTAAGCTTGTCCACCACTACCATGATAGAATCATGTTGCTTGCTTGTTCTGGGAAGTTTGGTGATAAAATCCATTGTTACCACTTCCCATTTCCACTTAGGGATGGGTAATGGCTACAAAAATCCAACTGGGTGTCTCTTCTCAGCCTTGACCTTTCGACACTCCAAACAATTGGCAATGTACTCAACAACTTATTTCTTCATGCATGGCCAATAATATTGGCTCTTGACAGTTGTAATAGATTTTTGATACCCTGGGTATCCAACATAAGGTACATTATGCATTTCTCTCAATATCAGATCTTTCAATTCTTGAGAATTTGGTACATAAATTCTTCTTTTGTACTTGATAATTTTGTCATTCCCTAGCTTGTAGTCCTCATTTTTCTGCTACAAAATACCTTGCTATAATTTTTCCATTAATTCCATATATTGCAGATCTGATTTTGCACCCTCCAAGTTTATGTCCTTCAAATATGATTGGTACATGCTGATGGTTGTAGCATGCAACTCATGCACTCTTCTGTTGAGTGCATCATCAAACTTGTTCTCTTTCCCTTTGATATGATTTATATCAAATTCATATTCACTAAGAAATTCCACTCACCTGCTATGCCTAGCATTTAGAGTTGGCTAATCAAATAAATAGTTCATACCATTATGTTCTGTCATCAGCTTGAACATTTTCCCCATGAGGTAGTGCCTTCACTTATTCAAGGCATGCATTATGGCTTCCAACTCCAAATCATGAGTGGCATAATTCCTTTCATGCTCCTTCAAATTCCTTGATTCGTAACATACAACATACCTATTTTGACTGAGGACTCCACCAAGTCCTTCTTTACATGAATCTGTGCATACCATGAAATATTCATTTGCATCAACAATCCTTAGAATTGGAGCACTGGTTAATAATTTCTTCAAGTGTTGGAAACTCTTTTCACACTCCAATGACCACTGAAACTTCACTCCCTTCTTTTGCAAAGAAGTGATTGAGTGTGCAATCTTTGAGAATCTTGCAATAAATCCTTTGTAGTATCCTGGAAGGCCCATGAAGGATTTGAATTATGTCACATTCTTAGGTGTTGACAATCCTCTAATGGCCTCAATATTTTCAGGATCCACTATTCTCCCTTCCTCAGATATGATATGCCCCAAATAATGAATTTGGTTCTGATAAAATGAGCACTTGCTCAATTTGGCATACAAATGATGCTCCCTTAATACTTGTAATACCGTCTTCAAGTGCTACTCATGCTCTTATTCCAACTTGGAATGTATAAGAATGTCATCCAAAAAGACAATGAAAAACTTATCCAGGTATTCTCTGAAAATGTCATTCATTAAACACATGAAAACAACTGGTGCATTTGATAACCCAAATGACACCATTGTGAATTCATAATGGCCATACCTGGTTCAGAAAGTAGTGTTGTTGATTCCTTCATCTATACTTCTTATCTAATGATAACCTGACCTAAGATCAATCTTGGAGAATATTTTTTCATTCTTCAACTGATCAAAGCGGGCATAGATCCTTGGCAAAGGATACTTATTCTTTACAGTTACTTTTTTCAACTGCCTAAAGTCAATACAAAGTCTCAATGTTCCATCCTTCTTCTTCACAAATAAAAATGGAGCACACCAATGTGACACACTTTGGCGTATATACCCCTTATTCAAAATCTCTTCAAAATGAATTTGCAACTCCTTAAGTTCTGGTGTACTCATCCTGTAAGTATTCTTGGATATTGGAGTTTCTCCAGGCATCATATTTATAGAGAAATCAATATCTCTTTTAGGGGGTAATCCTGGTATTTCTTTAAACACATCCTCAAACTCCTTTAGGATTGCATAATATGAAATATTTGACACCTTATCCTTAGTGTTTTCATCCATATGAGTTGCAAATATTTGACATATATTTTTGTAACATTTCTTCAGTTGGATTGTTGAGATTTCTCTTACAATTACTGCCCTAGGAATTCCCTGGACTATCCTTAGGTTCCCTTCTTCATCTCAACAAGTAAATGCTTTATTATAATAGTCTAAGATAGCATGGTGTTGGTCCAACCAATCCATACCAATTAGACAGTCATAGGAACCTAAAGGCGATATGTTCAAATATGCCTTGGTGCTCAGTCCATTCATGTCCACTGGACATGACTTAACCATCTCGTTAAATTTTCTTTTGGCTTCGGTAGCCAGCTGCACCAACCAATATTTTCCATGCTTTATTCTTGGAAAATGAAATTTTTCCACCATATTAGGATCTATATAACTATGAATATCTCTTGAATCAATTAAAATTGCAATGGTTTGGTTGTTGATCATACCTTCCACTTCAATCATGTGTGATTGGAATTCAACTTGCTTGCTGTCTAGGGCTGCATAGATCCTGGGTACATTTATGCCCATGTCCTCCACTATTTCAACTTGTTGTACATTTTGAAAAAATCTCACTTTTTCACTTCTGTGAGGAAAATATCTATACTTATGATCTCCCTTACATCCCCAACATTGAATAGGTGGCAATATTGGCCTCCCCCCCGCTGGTCTCAATCATTTTAGGCTCTCTAGAAGTTGGTTGTCCTTGAGGACTATTTATAAAGAATGGTGGCTTATTCCCCTTCTTCCTCTGTTCCATCTTGAACTTCTTCTTGTCTTCCCAATATTTTTGGAAAGTTGTCTTTCCCTTATGCTGATCATATAGACATTTAGCTTGCCTTATGGTCTCCTCCAAAGTTTTGGGATCATCATATTGTATCTTGTCACTGATGAATGATGACAACCTACTCAAATACCTCTGAATGTTAACTATCTCATCCTTTATGAAGGAAACATACTTTAACAGTTCCAAAAACATTCTTTCATATTCATCAATGGTCATACATCCAAGCTTGAGTTCAAAGAACTCCTTCATTTTCTTGTCATAATATCTCTTAGTCAAGTATTTATTTTCAAAATACTTTTTGAATTCATTACAAGTAACATTTTTCTCTTTAATGTGCTACACCTTCACAAATTGGTCCCACCACATATATACCTTTCCCTTGAGCTGATAGATAGAAATTATTCCTTCTGCATGTGAAGAATAATTATGAAATTGAAAATAATTTCTCATTCCTAGAAACCATGTCTTTGCATCCTCATCCTTCTTGTGCTCACCTTCAAATGTAGGAGGTTTGATCTTTTTCATTTCTCCTTGTATCTCATCCACCCAAACTTCTTCTTAATCTTCCTGACAGGGGATGGACTTGAGCTACTGTGTGCTCTCCTATTACAATTCCTTAGGGAGTGATGGTGATGTTTGTTAACACTCCTTGATATTCCTTTCTCAACATGAGACCTATGACTTCTTGATTTTCTTGAGTCATTCTCCTTATCCAATTTATTTTCAACTATGTCCAGGATCTGCATTAACTTCATGCTGAAGTCCTCCTACTACTCCTTATATTTCATAAGCTTTTCATTATCAACCTTGTGAATTTGGACATCTTTCTAAAACTTTTTAATGGTCTCTACCATATNGATATGATATGCCCCAAATAATGAATTTGGTTCTGATAAAATGAGCACTTGCTCAATTTGGCATACAAATGATGCTCCCTTAATACTTGTAATACCGTCTTCAAGTGCTACTCATGCTCTTATTCCAACTTGGAATGTATAAGAATGTCATCCAAAAAGACAATGAAAAACTTATCCAGGTATTCTCTGAAAATGTCATTCATTAAACACATGAAAACAACTGGTGCATTTGATAACCCAAATGACACCATTGTGAATTCATAATGGCCATACCTGGTTCAGAAAGTAGTGTTGTTGATTCCTTCATCTATACTTCTTATCTAATGATAACCTGACCTAAGATCAATCTTGGAGAATATTTTTTCATTCTTCAACTGATCAAAGCGGGCATAGATCCTTGGCAAAGGATACTTATTCTTTACAGTTACTTTTTTCAACTGCCTAAAGTCAATACAAAGTCTCAATGTTCCATCCTTCTTCTTCACAAATAAAAATGGAGCACACCAATGTGACACACTTTGGCGTATATACCCCTTATTCAAAATCTCTTCAAAATGAATTTGCAACTCCTTAAGTTCTGGTGTACTCATCCTGTAAGTATTCTTGGATATTGGAGTTTCTCCAGGCATCATATTTATAGAGAAATCAATATCTCTTTTAGGGGGTAATCCTGGTATTTCTTTAAACACATCCTCAAACTCCTTTAGGATTGCATAATATGAAATATTTGACACCTTATCCTTAGTGTTTTCATCCATATGAGTTGCAAATATTTGACATATATTTTTGTAACATTTCTTCAGTTGGATTGTTGAGATTTCTCTTACAATTACTGCCCTAGGAATTCCCTGGACTATCCTTAGGTTCCCTTCTTCATCTCAACAAGTAAATGCTTTATTATAATAGTCTAAGATAGCATGGTGTTGGTCCAACCAATCCATACCAATTAGACAGTCATAGGAACCTAAAGGCGATATGTTCAAATATGCCTTGGTGCTCAGTCCATTCATGTCCACTGGACATGACTTAACCATCTCGTTAAATTTTCTTTTGGCTTCGGTAGCCAGCTGCACCAACCAATATTTTCCATGCTTTATTCTTGGAAAATGAAATTTTTCCACCATATTAGGATCTATATAACTATGAATATCTCTTGAATCAATTAAAATTGCAATGGTTTGGTTGTTGATCATACCTTCCACTTCAATCATGTGTGATTGGAATTCAACTTGCTTGCTGTCTAGGGCTGCATAGATCCTGGGTACATTTATGCCCATGTCCTCCACTATTTCAACTTGTTGTACATTTTGAAAAAATCTCACTTTTTCACTTCTGTGAGGAAAATATCTATACTTATGATCTCCCTTACATCCCCAACATTGAATAGGTGGCAATATTGGCCTCCCCCCCGCTGGTCTCAATCATTTTAGGCTCTCTAGAAGTTGGTTGTCCTTGAGGACTATTTATAAAGAATGGTGGCTTATTCCCCTTCTTCCTCTGTTCCATCTTGAACTTCTTCTTGTCTTCCCAATATTTTTGGAAAGTTGTCTTTCCCTTATGCTGATCATATAGACATTTAGCTTGCCTTATGGTCTCCTCCAAAGTTTTGGGATCATCATATTGTATCTTGTCACTGATGAATGATGGCAACCTACTCAAATACCTCTGAATGTTAAATATCTCATCCTTTATGAAGGAAACATACTTTAACAGTTCCAAAAACATTCTTTCATATTCATCAATGGTCATACATCCAAGCTTGAGTTCAAAGAATTCCTTCATTTTCTTGTCATAATATCTCTTAGTCAAGTATTTATTTTCAAAATACTTCTTGAATTCATTACAAGTAACATTTTTCTTTTTAATGTGCTACACCTTCACAAATTGGTCCCACCACATATATACCTTTCCCTTGAGCTAATAGATAGAAATTATTCCTTCTTCATGTGAAGAATAATTATGAAATTGAAAATAATTTCTCATTCCTAGAAACCATGTCTCTGCATCCTCATCCTTCTTGTGCTCACCTTCAAATGTAGGAGGTTTGATCTTTTTCATTTCTCCTTATAGCTCATCCACCCCAAACTTCTTCTTAATCTTCCTGACAGGTGATGGACTTGAGCTACTATGTGCTCTCCTATTACAATTCCTTAGGGAGTGATGGTGATGTTTGTTAACACTCCTTGATATTCCTTTCTCAACATGAGACCTATGACTTCTTGATTTTCTTGAGCCATTCTCCTTATCCAATTTCTTTTCAACTATGTCCAGGATCTGCATTAACTTCATGCTGAAGTCCTCCTACTACTCCTTATATTTCATAAGCCTTTCATTATCAACCTTGTGACTTTGGACATCTTTCTAAAACTTTTTAATGGTCTCTACCATATTCATGTTTTCATCCTTTCCTTCTCCATGTCCATTGGAGTTTGTTTCTTCAATACCCATATGGACAACCATCCCTCTGATAGCATATTCCTGGATGTAATCCCTATGTGTATCTTCCATTCCTCTGCACTCTGTGTTGATCCTGATCTGATCTAGTTGTTTTTAAATCTACAAAATGTGCAGCCACTAGAACTTTGTCAGGCTATATGTTTCAACAATTTCAAGAAAAATATGAACCATTCCGGTTCAATAATATATCATACTTCTTTCTTCTAATTTTAAGAGAAATTGACTGTTTAGCTCAATTTTCTAGGTGAACAGTTATATTCTACTATCCAAGATATTTCTAATGGCTACTTCCTTTCTCAATTCTGAGTCTTGAGCATAACATTATGAATATTTGAAAATTGTCTTTCCTAAAAGGTAATATTTGTACAATTCTTCTTCTTTCTTAGAGCCGAATTGGCTCTTGGATCCATGTTGGATCCTCTCTTTAGGTTTACAGGCCTTATTTACATCTTTTAGTGTAGTTCTGTACAAATCGGTACCCCACATACTCCTTTTCTAAGCCCCTTTCTGTCCTTAAAATCATTTTTCGGGCACTAGCCCTCTTTTATTTCGACCCCCAATCTCAAGTGACCATGGAATAAGACCAAGCGCTTAACTAAAAGGAATTTTTTTGGAGATTTGGGACTTTAGGGATATAGAACTTTGAGCTTCAGAGGTTCCTATGACATCACACCTTATTTCTCCCAAACAACGAATTGGCGAACTCTTGCATGATACATTTTCGAAGCTTTGGAGTTCCACTGCTTCAGACTTTCAAGATTTCTTTCTATATCACACCTTATTTCTCCCAAACACCAAACTAGTGAACTCCTAGAGAGACTCTCCAGAGATTTGTCCTTCATATATATTTACAAATTCGCACCTGAAAGATCTTGAATGCCGAATTTCCAAACTATTGAGGTATTCTTAGCACTGCCAATACAGAACCACCTCGATCCACGTGAAAATCCACCTCGGTCACTGTGCAGAACCACTTCGGGCTGCGTTCCAGTCTCTTCCTACATCAAAACTCCTCCCCTCAGGATTAGTGTCCATGGACCATTTAAATAATGGAAAAAAAATGGTATAAGGAGGCGCGATCCATGGACCACGCACCCTCCAAAATCCCCCAAATCTCGACAATTTTTAAGATTACTTCGCCACTTCTTGCCACATCTCATGGCAGTGGTGCATTGGTAGATATGGTGGTTAGGGGGCAGAAGTCCCAGGGTCAAACCCATGGGCTTCTCCTCCCACCGCATATGTGATATGGCATATAGTTTACATATGGTTGGCGCGTTATATACATATGGTATGTTTTAACATATGGTTGGCGCGTTTTATTACATATGGTTGGCACATTTTATTACATATGGTATGTTTTAACATATGGTTTGGGTGCATCATATGGTTGTGGACTTTGGATATATGGCATGGTTTTAATAGCATTTAAATACCAAGGGGGGGGCTTGGTGTTGGAAAGGTTGAGGGTTAAGCCCTTGACCACCCCTTTTTTTTTCCAAACCATTTTTCACCATTTTAACCATCTTTGACGAAACTTCCACTGTTGATATCTTCGTCATATAGAGGCCATTTTTCCTGAAACAAACATCACCGGAAAGCTACTGACGAGCTCGTCCCCTTTGTAAGCTTTAATTTTCATTTTGAATACTTTAACTCTATCAAATTTTGATATGATCCACCTGGATCATTCCATCCTTAGATCACGTTTCTCATCACTCTCAGCAGTGGGTCACCCTCGAGATGGGACTAAAATCTACCCGTGTAAAGGGATTCCTAGGCTAGGTTGAGACAGATCAGACAAGAGGAAGGATCTTGTTCCAAGAGTCAACTCAAACTAACAACCTACAACCTTTCATTCCCCACATGTTTTTCTCACCCAAGGAAGTGTGCCCCTTCTCTTCTCAACAGTCCTTCAACTTCCCCACTTCCCTTCTAGGGCTTCAACAACAGGCTGAACATGAATTCTAAGAGCACTATAGTTGTAGTTGGGATCCCTTAGGAAATCACTTTCCTAAAAATTCTCTCATCTAGAGAGAGTTTACAACCTGCCTCTTCAATCCATGGGCCTGAAAACCTGCCTCTTCTAACCCACGGGCCCGACAACCTGCCTCTTCAATGCACGGGCCTGAAAACCTACCTCTTCTAACCCACGGGCCCGACAGCCTGCCTCTTCTAACGCACGGGCCTGAAAACCTGTTTCTTCATTCCATAGCTTAGTTCAACTAGTTACAAGCAATGATGAAAATAATAGCAACATTCAACTAAGGAATCAATAGAATTTGGATATGGAATAGGTGATGGAAACAACAACATCCTTCGAGTTTGGCTTAGGAGTTTCCCATAAGAACAAGGTACATGTGCGCTACTCCTCCCAGAACATGTATGAGTTATTGCTGGTAATGGGAACAATATGGGGTAGCTTCAAGAGTGCGTGCAGGATGGAGGGTGTCAATCATGCAAAGGTCGATTGATGGATAATATGGTTGAGTGCGTGAATAGTTGAGAGCATGAAAAATAGACTAATTTTCCCCACCTTTATATGCATGCGATCTTGATGACACATGGATCTCAAGGAACTCGTTTCTCTCTACTTGGGATTCATTCTCTTTCCCATAAGAACTTAGGACAAAATAATTATCCTCACCTTAGCCTTTGAGAATAATATTATAATAGTCCCTTGGAGATAATCCCTCTAGATTATCCCCCTTTCCTAGGCTCTTAGCCCCTCCCTTTCCCTTTCTAGTGAAGTTTATTCCCCCATACTCTTTTATCATGGTCAATCTACATGTAATGATGTATTATATTAATGATATGAGTGTTTACATATACAAAAATAGGCTCACTGGAATTTAGCATTTAAGCTATTCAGCCTAATCATCACATAAGCCTCCTAGCTTATAATAACTTAGCTCACCAACCTATAAAACATGTTTACAATTCAACTGGGGCTCAGTCTTGGGGTATTACAAAGATTCATCCTGATTATTGGCCCCTCGGGTGCCTCTCCATTGTTCCAATAATAACCTGGAACATCTCAAGGGATAACATCTGAAATGGCGTTGTTGTCAAGGACGTAAGTTGAAGAAATATTCTTTGGGGATATGACATTGTAATCTCTGAGACTTTATGGTGAACAGGCCTCGGGCACTTGGTTGTTAAAATTTCACCTGATGACTCCACAAAAGGAAAACACAACCTTTCCCAGAAGACATACTAGAAGCCACCCTGATTCTAATTAGGTTTTGATATATTCAAATCCATAAAATCTTGTCACCTGGAGAAATCTTAGAGAACGCCATATTTCTTCTTTTGAGGTAACCCTTATTTATAAATATTTCCTTCTGTTGTCCATCAAAGTATTGAATTTGTAAATATGAATGATATATCTGAAGAATCTCTTTATACTTTAAAATATATACCAAAATATTTGATAGATATTCAAAATTCTCCTTTATAATTTAGCCCATAAGTCAGCTCTTCTCATCAACCCTTTTTGAAAATTCTTGTCCCTCCTCTATCTTTTGAAGCCTGTAACATCATTTTACAAAATATCATGGCTGGATTAGGTGGAGGAAGTCCTAGGGGAAATCAACCTCCCCCACCACATATAAATCCTTGAGTCACTTCCATATTTCCCCCATTGAATCTGCCCCAAATTACCCATTAACTCCCTGATAATTACATGAAATATCTATCAAAATTTGATGGAGATAAAACCCTCTCAGCTGAAGAGAATACGAGTGCTTTCTGAGACTTTATAGATGACCAATTTGTAGAGAACTTCAATGTCTTCATGAGGCTCTTTTTCCAAACTTTGGGGGGAGATGTTAGAAAATGGTTCAGAGAGTTACTTGTTTCTTCAATTGATAGTTGGCCAACTATAGAAGCTGCTTTTATGAGATAGTGGGCTGAGAAATGGATATCCCATACTAACTGATTGAATTTATCTCACTCAAGAAAAGATCCAATGAAATTGTTGATGAATTTAATAGGAGGTTTAATAATCTCTATAACAATATCCCTATAGATATAAATCTATTCCAACCAATATATAAAGTGACATACGCTGGGGCATTTGATGTTGATTTTTCCATGACTTTCAGAGAAAGAAGGTCCATGAACTTGTTATTAATGCAAGAGGATGAAATAGACATAAAAGGAAACATGATTGCATTAGGAATGAAGAAGCAAAAATAGGATCAGGCATAAAATAAAAAGGTCAGAGGAGACTGTGGTACTTATGACCCAAGTAGAGAACCCAAAGAAGAAAAGATGGATGAGATGTCAAGACCGATCAGGAATCTGACAAAAAAAATGTCCAAATTTGAAATAGATCATAGCAATACAAATAGTGCCCCCCAAGAGGGAGGCATAATGAATCCTAACCCTAATCAATTTACGATACCTCCTAATCCACAACTCATGAGAAGGGAGAGAAGAAATGAAGAACAACCCATTCGTCCCCCTGTAAAAACCAACAATGATAAAAAAATTTATCGAAGAAGTAGTGGACGAGGGATATGATGAATACATAGAATAAATCCACCTACTTTAAGATGAGAATGACACCATACGTCTAACCCAAAATGATTATGATAAGTCTCTAAATACTAAGAAATTGGTGATTGATTCTTAGCACATCAAAGGAGCTTTATCCCTAGTTCGGTACATATTTTTTGTTGATGCACTATAGATTGATATGCATAAGAAGTATGACCTCAATCCTCGATAGAAAGAAGTTGTTTTAGATAGTCAACTTGAGGCTAATAAATATGGTCCAAAGTTGTCTAAAGATAAAGCTAAAGAGGTGCTATACATCCCTAAGATAGATGAAGTTCTAGAGCATGTAAAAAAGGAAAAGGAAAATAAAGAATTTGAGGAATTAGTTTCACCTTTCAATATTGAATGTGAGTTGTCCAAGATCAAGATTCCTATGCCTTTGGTGGAACTAGATAAAAACCCTTCATACCATAACATATTTATAAAATGATGTAGGGGAAGGGATCAACAAATCCTCATGATACTTTGAATGTACAAGATGAGTCCCCTAACATAGTTTTTGGTCCTTGTATTGATGAAACAGAAGAATTTGTGGCACCCTTCTATGTGACCTTCAACATTTGTGATAAGATTCTGCACAATTGTATACTCGATTCTAGAGCATCACACAATATTATGCGTAAATTAGTCATGGAGGATTTGGGGTTGGAAATAACAAGGCCATATCATGACCTTTATTCGTTTGATGCCAGGAAAGTGAAGTGTTATGGGTTGATTAAAGACATGGTTGTTACCCTGGACTAGCTACTTGTTAAAAGCATTATGATGGACATGGTGGTGGATGATGTACCCGCTAATTATGGCATGCTATTATCCATGACATGGGCACGAAAATTGGGAGGCACTATGCAAGTGGATATGAATTATGCCACTATACAATTTTTTGGAGGGGAGATCAGAAGGGTGTACCAAGAGACAAAGTTTTCTTATGTGGTCAGTGATCAGAAAAATCCTATGAATCATCCCATATATGATGTTGATGAAGATCTGGGCTAATGTATCCTATATGTAAATGAAGAATACAATGAAATAGAAATTTCGGCAGATCCTCTTGTAAGCCCTGTGGAAGAAGTGGATGGTATATATGGAAATTGTTTTTTGATGGTGCATGCTCAAAAGAAAGAGTTGGGGTTGGCATAGTGCTTATCTCCCCTACCAAAAAAGAAGTTAATTTTTCCTACAAAATTGAGTTCGAGGCCACAAATAACGTGGATAAATATGAAGCCTTGATCTTAGCCCCGAAGGCAACAAGAAAAATGCAAATTACCAAGATGGTGGTATTTGGAGATTCAAAACTAGTTTTGGAGCAAGTAAAAGTTTCCTATCAAACAAGTCATCCAAGAATGCGGGCTTATATAAATAAGGTATGGGATATGATTGATAATTTTTATGTAGCTTTCAATATTTTCGTTGTTTTAAGAGAGTTTAATTAGCTAATTGATTCCTTAGTAGTAGCTACCAGTACCTTTAAAGTACGAGCCACCCATCAAATTAAATATGAGATCAAAATGATATACAGACCTTCCATTCTTGATAATTATCAAATACTGGAATTTGTTTGAAGATCATCAACAGATAAAAAACTCATGGAAGTGATAAATGAGTTTGCAAATACTCATATTGATTCAAATAGTGAAGAATACACTAAACAGAAGATTGGCGTGAAAGATGAAGAGATTCCTGAATTTAGCAATTACATGGTTGAGCATAAAGTCTTGCAGCTCAAGAATAACGTCATTCTCAAATGATTGGTTCCTTTATAACAATTGTTATATAGAAATGATGTACCTGTTAAGCCATTTGTCCTCCCAAAAGATGATAGCATTGAGGAATATAATGTTGGGACTGAAAAAGATCCTAAATACATTAAGTTGTCCAAATATATTATTGTTTATCATAGGGAAGAGTATTTGTAGTTGATCATAGAGTAAATGGATTGTTTTTCATGGATATATGAGGACCTAAAGACTTATGATACCAGTTTCATCTAACATAGGATACCTCTCAAACCTGGTACTAAGCCTTTCAAGAAGAAGCTCGGGCAATTACATCCTCTTATTTTTCCTACCATTCATAAAGAGGTGAGGAAATTATTAGATGCCCATATTATGATTCCCTTAAGGTACTCAAAATGGGTTGCTAATTTAGTTCCAATGAAAAAGAAGAGTGGAAAAATAAGGCTATGTGTACACTTCAAGAACCTGAATAAATTCTCTTTAAAAGATAACTACTCCCTACCCAATATGGATCATATACTATATAAAGTAGTAGGGGAAAACATGATATCCATGATGGATGGTTTTTCATGATACAACCAAGTGGCCATGCACCTAGATGATAGAGAGAAGACAACCTTCAAAACACCATGGGGAACTTTCATGTATGACTAAACTCCTTTTGGTATGATAAATGCAAGAGCAAATTTTCATAGAGCAATGGACATTGCTTTTGTGGGTGAGAGAGACAATTTGTTTGTCATATACCTTGATGACATGACTATTTTCTCCAAGAAAGATGAATATCACATCAAACATTTAAGGAAAACTTTTCTGAAGTGTAGGAAGTTTTGGTTGTCCTTGAATCATAAAAAGTCTTGTTTTACTATGGAAGAAGGAAATATTTTTGGACACATAGTATTTAAAGAGGGGGTGAATATTGATCCGGAAAGGGTGGAGGCAATGAAACAAATTGCTGAGCCTAGGAACAAGAAAGAGGTACAATATTTACTAGTTAAAATAGGCTTTCTGAGGAGGTTTGTCCCAAATTTCATTGAAATGGTGAACCATATTACCAATTTCATGTTAAAAAAAATACCATGAAGTCAAGTGGAAAATTGAAGCTAAATAATCCTTTCAGCAGATCAAAGCGGCCTTGAGAAAAGTTGTAGTTCTTATCAACCCAAATTATGATAAAGAGTTCCTCATTTTTTATTTCACTTCAGTTCATACTATAACTATCTGAGAATACAAACTTTCACAGTTAGAAGACATAATGTAGATATTGTTTCTAGATAAACACTATGTGCTTGGTTTTCGAAATGTCCAATGTTTCGAGTGGACACTCCACCCATCNTATTTTTGGAAAGTTGTCTTTCCCTTATGCTGATCATATAGACATTTAGCTTGCCTTATGGTCTCCTCCAAAGTTTTGGGATCATCATATTGTATCTTGTCACTGATGAATGATGGCAACCTACTCAAATACCTCTGAATGTTAAATATCTCATCCTTTATGAAGGAAACATACTTTAACAGTTCCAAAAACATTCTTTCATATTCATCAATGGTCATACATCCAAGCTTGAGTTCAAAGAATTCCTTCATTTTCTTGTCATAATATCTCTTAGTCAAGTATTTATTTTCAAAATACTTCTTGAATTCATTACAAGTAACATTTTTCTTTTTAATGTGCTACACCTTCACAAATTGGTCCCACCACATATATACCTTTCCCTTGAGCTAATAGATAGAAATTATTCCTTCTTCATGTGAAGAATAATTATGAAATTGAAAATAATTTCTCATTCCTAGAAACCATGTCTCTGCATCCTCATCCTTCTTGTGCTCACCTTCAAATGTAGGAGGTTTGATCTTTTTCATTTCTCCTTATAGCTCATCCACCCCAAACTTCTTCTTAATCTTCCTGACAGGTGATGGACTTGAGCTACTATGTGCTCTCCTATTACAATTCCTTAGGGAGTGATGGTGATGTTTGTTAACACTCCTTGATATTCCTTTCTCAACATGAGACCTATGACTTCTTGATTTTCTTGAGCCATTCTCCTTATCCAATTTCTTTTCAACTATGTCCAGGATCTGCATTAACTTCATGCTGAAGTCCTCCTACTACTCCTTATATTTCATAAGCCTTTCATTATCAACCTTGTGACTTTGGACATCTTTCTAAAACTTTTTAATGGTCTCTACCATATTCATGTTTTCATCCTTTCCTTCTCCATGTCCATTGGAGTTTGTTTCTTCAATACCCATATGGACAACCATCCCTCTGATAGCATATTCCTGGATGTAATCCCTATGTGTATCTTCCATTCCTCTGCACTCTGTGTTGATCCTGATCTGATCTAGTTGTTTTTAAATCTACAAAATGTGCAGCCACTAGAACTTTGTCAGGCTATATGTTTCAACAATTTCAAGAAAAATATGAACCATTCCGGTTCAATAATATATCATACTTCTTTCTTCTAATTTTAAGAGAAATTGACTGTTTAGCTCAATTTTCTAGGTGAACAGTTATATTCTACTATCCAAGATATTTCTAATGGCTACTTCCTTTCTCAATTCTGAGTCTTGAGCATAACATTATGAATATTTGAAAATTGTCTTTCCTAAAAGGTAATATTTGTACAATTCTTCTTCTTTCTTAGAGCCGAATTGGCTCTTGGATCCATGTTGGATCCTCTCTTTAGGTTTACAGGCCTTATTTACATCTTTTAGTGTAGTTCTGTACAAATCGGTACCCCACATACTCCTTTTCTAAGCCCCTTTCTGTCCTTAAAATCATTTTTCGGGCACTAGCCCTCTTTTATTTCGACCCCCAATCTCAAGTGACCATGGAATAAGACCAAGCGCTTAACTAAAAGGAATTTTTTTGGAGATTTGGGACTTTAGGGATATAGAACTTTGAGCTTCAGAGGTTCCTATGACATCACACCTTATTTCTCCCAAACAACGAATTGGCGAACTCTTGCATGATACATTTTCGAAGCTTTGGAGTTCCACTGCTTCAGACTTTCAAGATTTCTTTCTATATCACACCTTATTTCTCCCAAACACCAAACTAGTGAACTCCTAGAGAGACTCTCCAGAGATTTGTCCTTCATATATATTTACAAATTCGCACCTGAAAGATCTTGAATGCCGAATTTCCAAACTATTGAGGTATTCTTAGCACTGCCAATACAGAACCACCTCGATCCACGTGAAAATCCACCTCGGTCACTGTGCAGAACCACTTCGGGCTGCGTTCCAGTCTCTTCCTACATCAAAACTCCTCCCCTCAGGATTAGTGTCCATGGACCATTTAAATAATGGAAAAAAAATGGTATAAGGAGGCGCGATCCATGGACCACGCACCCTCCAAAATCCCCCAAATCTCGACAATTTTTAAGATTACTTCGCCACTTCTTGCCACATCTCATGGCAGTGGTGCATTGGTAGATATGGTGGTTAGGGGGCAGAAGTCCCAGGGTCAAACCCATGGGCTTCTCCTCCCACCGCATATGTGATATGGCATATAGTTTACATATGGTTGGCGCGTTATATACATATGGTATGTTTTAACATATGGTTGGCGCGTTTTATTACATATGGTTGGCACATTTTATTACATATGGTATGTTTTAACATATGGTTTGGGTGCATCATATGGTTGTGGACTTTGGATATATGGCATGGTTTTAATAGCATTTAAATACCAAGGGGGGGGCTTGGTGTTGGAAAGGTTGAGGGTTAAGCCCTTGACCACCCCTTTTTTTTTCCAAACCATTTTTCACCATTTTAACCATCTTTGACGAAACTTCCACTGTTGATATCTTCGTCATATAGAGGCCATTTTTCCTGAAACAAACATCACCGGAAAGCTACTGACGAGCTCGTCCCCTTTGTAAGCTTTAATTTTCATTTTGAATACTTTAACTCTATCAAATTTTGATATGATCCACCTGGATCATTCCATCCTTAGATCACGTTTCTCATCACTCTCAGCAGTGGGTCACCCTCGAGATGGGACTAAAATCTACCCGTGTAAAGGGATTCCTAGGCTAGGTTGAGACAGATCAGACAAGAGGAAGGATCTTGTTCCAAGAGTCAACTCAAACTAACAACCTACAACCTTTCATTCCCCACATGTTTTTCTCACCCAAGGAAGTGTGCCCCTTCTCTTCTCAACAGTCCTTCAACTTCCCCACTTCCCTTCTAGGGCTTCAACAACAGGCTGAACATGAATTCTAAGAGCACTATAGTTGTAGTTGGGATCCCTTAGGAAATCACTTTCCTAAAAATTCTCTCATCTAGAGAGAGTTTACAACCTGCCTCTTCAATCCATGGGCCTGAAAACCTGCCTCTTCTAACCCACGGGCCCGACAACCTGCCTCTTCAATGCACGGGCCTGAAAACCTACCTCTTCTAACCCACGGGCCCGACAGCCTGCCTCTTCTAACGCACGGGCCTGAAAACCTGTTTCTTCATTCCATAGCTTAGTTCAACTAGTTACAAGCAATGATGAAAATAATAGCAACATTCAACTAAGGAATCAATAGAATTTGGATATGGAATAGGTGATGGAAACAACAACATCCTTCGAGTTTGGCTTAGGAGTTTCCCATAAGAACAAGGTACATGTGCGCTACTCCTCCCAGAACATGTATGAGTTATTGCTGGTAATGGGAACAATATGGGGTAGCTTCAAGAGTGCGTGCAGGATGGAGGGTGTCAATCATGCAAAGGTCGATTGATGGATAATATGGTTGAGTGCGTGAATAGTTGAGAGCATGAAAAATAGACTAATTTTCCCCACCTTTATATGCATGCGATCTTGATGACACATGGATCTCAAGGAACTCGTTTCTCTCTACTTGGGATTCATTCTCTTTCCCATAAGAACTTAGGACAAAATAATTATCCTCACCTTAGCCTTTGAGAATAATATTATAATAGTCCCTTGGAGATAATCCCTCTAGATTATCCCCCTTTCCTAGGCTCTTAGCCCCTCCCTTTCCCTTTCTAGTGAAGTTTATTCCCCCATACTCTTTTATCATGGTCAATCTACATGTAATGATGTATTATATTAATGATATGAGTGTTTACATATACAAAAATAGGCTCACTGGAATTTAGCATTTAAGCTATTCAGCCTAATCATCACATAAGCCTCCTAGCTTATAATAACTTAGCTCACCAACCTATAAAACATGTTTACAATTCAACTGGGGCTCAGTCTTGGGGTATTACAAAGATTCATCCTGATTATTGGCCCCTCGGGTGCCTCTCCATTGTTCCAATAATAACCTGGAACATCTCAAGGGATAACATCTGAAATGGCGTTGTTGTCAAGGACGTAAGTTGAAGAAATATTCTTTGGGGATATGACATTGTAATCTCTGAGACTTTATGGTGAACAGGCCTCGGGCACTTGGTTGTTAAAATTTCACCTGATGACTCCACAAAAGGAAAACACAACCTTTCCCAGAAGACATACTAGAAGCCACCCTGATTCTAATTAGGTTTTGATATATTCAAATCCATAAAATCTTGTCACCTGGAGAAATCTTAGAGAACGCCATATTTCTTCTTTTGAGGTAACCCTTATTTATAAATATTTCCTTCTGTTGTCCATCAAAGTATTGAATTTGTAAATATGAATGATATATCTGAAGAATCTCTTTATACTTTAAAATATATACCAAAATATTTGATAGATATTCAAAATTCTCCTTTATAATTTAGCCCATAAGTCAGCTCTTCTCATCAACCCTTTTTGAAAATTCTTGTCCCTCCTCTATCTTTTGAAGCCTGTAACATCATTTTACAAAATATCATGGCTGGATTAGGTGGAGGAAGTCCTAGGGGAAATCAACCTCCCCCACCACATATAAATCCTTGAGTCACTTCCATATTTCCCCCATTGAATCTGCCCCAAATTACCCATTAACTCCCTGATAATTACATGAAATATCTATCAAAATTTGATGGAGATAAAACCCTCTCAGCTGAAGAGAATACGAGTGCTTTCTGAGACTTTATAGATGACCAATTTGTAGAGAACTTCAATGTCTTCATGAGGCTCTTTTTCCAAACTTTGGGGGGAGATGTTAGAAAATGGTTCAGAGAGTTACTTGTTTCTTCAATTGATAGTTGGCCAACTATAGAAGCTGCTTTTATGAGATAGTGGGCTGAGAAATGGATATCCCATACTAACTGATTGAATTTATCTCACTCAAGAAAAGATCCAATGAAATTGTTGATGAATTTAATAGGAGGTTTAATAATCTCTATAACAATATCCCTATAGATATAAATCTATTCCAACCAATATATAAAGTGACATACGCTGGGGCATTTGATGTTGATTTTTCCATGACTTTCAGAGAAAGAAGGTCCATGAACTTGTTATTAATGCAAGAGGATGAAATAGACATAAAAGGAAACATGATTGCATTAGGAATGAAGAAGCAAAAATAGGATCAGGCATAAAATAAAAAGGTCAGAGGAGACTGTGGTACTTATGACCCAAGTAGAGAACCCAAAGAAGAAAAGATGGATGAGATGTCAAGACCGATCAGGAATCTGACAAAAAAAATGTCCAAATTTGAAATAGATCATAGCAATACAAATAGTGCCCCCCAAGAGGGAGGCATAATGAATCCTAACCCTAATCAATTTACGATACCTCCTAATCCACAACTCATGAGAAGGGAGAGAAGAAATGAAGAACAACCCATTCGTCCCCCTGTAAAAACCAACAATGATAAAAAAATTTATCGAAGAAGTAGTGGACGAGGGATATGATGAATACATAGAATAAATCCACCTACTTTAAGATGAGAATGACACCATACGTCTAACCCAAAATGATTATGATAAGTCTCTAAATACTAAGAAATTGGTGATTGATTCTTAGCACATCAAAGGAGCTTTATCCCTAGTTCGGTACATATTTTTTGTTGATGCACTATAGATTGATATGCATAAGAAGTATGACCTCAATCCTCGATAGAAAGAAGTTGTTTTAGATAGTCAACTTGAGGCTAATAAATATGGTCCAAAGTTGTCTAAAGATAAAGCTAAAGAGGTGCTATACATCCCTAAGATAGATGAAGTTCTAGAGCATGTAAAAAAGGAAAAGGAAAATAAAGAATTTGAGGAATTAGTTTCACCTTTCAATATTGAATGTGAGTTGTCCAAGATCAAGATTCCTATGCCTTTGGTGGAACTAGATAAAAACCCTTCATACCATAACATATTTATAAAATGATGTAGGGGAAGGGATCAACAAATCCTCATGATACTTTGAATGTACAATATGAGTCCCCTAACATAGTTTTTGGTCCTTGTATTGATGAAAAAGAAGAATTTGTGGCACCCTTCTATGTGACCTTCAACATTTGTGATAAGATTCTACACAATTGTATACTCGATTCTAGAGCATCACACAATATTATGCGTAAATTAGTCATGGAGAATTTGGGGTTGGAAATAACAAGGCCATATCATGACCTTTATTTGTTTGATGCCAGGAAAGTGAAGTGTTATGGGTTGATTAAAGACATGGTTGTTACCCTGGACTAGATGCTTGTTAAAATCATTATGATGGACATGGTGGTGGATGATGTACCCGCTAATTATGGCATGCTACTATCCATGACATGGGCACGAAAATTGGGAGGCACTATGCAGATGGATATGAATTATTCCACTATACCATTTTTTGGAGGGGAGATCAGAAGGGTGTACCAAGAGACAAAGTTTTCTTATGTGGTCAGTGCTCAGAAAAATCCTGTGAATCATCCCATATATGATGTCGATGAAGATCTGGGCTATTGTATCCTATATGTAAATGAAGAATACAATGAAATAGAAATTTCGACAGATCCTCTTGTAAGCCCTGTGGAAGAAGTGGATGGTATATATGGAAATTGTTTTTTGATGGTGCATGCTCAAAAGAAAGAGTTGGGGTTGGAATAGTGCTTATCTCCCCTACCAAAAAAGAAGTTCATTTTTCCTACAAAATTGAGTTCGAGGCCACAAATAACGTGGATAAATATGAAGCCTTGATCTTAGCCCCGAAGGAAACAAGAAAAATGCAAATTACCAAGATGGTGGTATTTGGAGATTCAGAACTAGTTTTGGAGCAAGTAAAAGTTTCCTATCAAACAAGGCATCCAAGAATGCGGGCTTATATAAATAAGGTATGGGATATGATTGATAATTTTTATGTAGCTTTCAATATTTTCGTTGTTTTGAGAGAGTTTAATTAGCTAATTGATTCCTTAGTAGTAGCTACCGGTACCTTTAAAGTACGAGCCACCCATCAAATTAAATATGAGATCAAAATGATATACAGACCTTCCATTCTTGATAATTATCAAATAATGGAATTTGTTTGAAGATCGTCAACAAATAAAAAACTCATGGAAGTGATAAATGAGTTTGCAAATACTCATATTGATTCAAATAGTGAAGAAGACACTAAACAGGAGATTGGCGTGAAAGCTGAAGAGATTCCTGAATTTAGCAATTACATGGTTGAGCATAAAGTCTTGCAGCTCAAGAATAACGTCATTCTCAAATGATTGGTTCCTTTATAACAATTGTTATATAGAAATGATGTACCTGTTAAGCCATTTGTCCTCCCAAAAGATGATAGCATTGAGGAATATAATGTTGGGACTGAAAAAGATCCTAAATACATTAAGTTGTCCAAATATATTATTGTTTATCATAGGGAAGAGTATTTGTAGTTGATCATAGAGTAAATGGATTGTTTTTCATGGATATATGAGGACCTAAAGACTTATGATACCAGTTTCATCTAACATAGGATACCTCTCAAACCTGGTACTAAGCCTTTCAAGAAGAAGCTCGGGCAATTACATCCTCTTATTTTTCCTACCATTCATAAAGAGGTGAGGAAATTATTAGATGCCCATATTATGATTCCCTTAAGGTACTCAAAATGGGTTGCTAATTTAGTTCCAATGAAAAAGAAGAGTGGAAAAATAAGGCTATGTGTACACTTCAAGAACCTGAATAAATTCTCTTTAAAAGATAACTACTCCCTACCCAATATGGATCATATACTATATAAAGTAGTAGGGGAAAACATGATATCCATGATGGATGGTTTTTCATGATACAACCAAGTGGCCATGCACCTAGATGATAGAGAGAAGACAACCTTCAAAACACCATGGGGAACTTTCATGTATGACTAAACTCCTTTTGGTATGATAAATGCAAGAGCAAATTTTCATAGAGCAATGGACATTGCTTTTGTGGGTGAGAGAGACAATTTGTTTGTCATATACCTTGATGACATGACTATTTTCTCCAAGAAAGATGAATATCACATCAAACATTTAAGGAAAACTTTTCTGAAGTGTAGGAAGTTTTGGTTGTCCTTGAATCATAAAAAGTCTTGTTTTACTATGGAAGAAGGAAATATTTTTGGACACATAGTATTTAAAGAGGGGGTGAATATTGATCCGGAAAGGGTGGAGGCAATGAAACAAATTGCTGAGCCTAGGAACAAGAAAGAGGTACAATATTTACTAGTTAAAATAGGCTTTCTGAGGAGGTTTGTCCCAAATTTCATTGAAATGGTGAACCATATTACCAATTTCATGTTAAAAAAAATACCATGAAGTCAAGTGGAAAATTGAAGCTAAATAATCCTTTCAGCAGATCAAAGCGGCCTTGAGAAAAGTTGTAGTTCTTATCAACCCAAATTATGATAAAGAGTTCCTCATTTTTTATTTCACTTCAGTTCATACTATAACTATCTGAGAATACAAACTTTCACAGTTAGAAGACATAATGTAGATATTGTTTCTAGATAAACACTATGTGCTTGGTTTTCGAAATGTCCAATGTTTCGAGTGGACACTCCACCCATC
>JZKD02S1721515.1:0-11917 GCA_000966675.3 Picea glauca
CTTGTAACAAATTCGCTTAGCCATTTGTTGGTTGCAAACTGACTAGAGGGGTGGATTAAGGGAATCGCTTGGCCATTTGCTAGATGTGAACTGACTAGAGGGGTGGATTAAGGGACATAGTTCACATAGTTCACACTTGCACACATTGCATATATATAGTTCACACTTGCACACATTTTTATCATCAAAAAAATCACAATGAAGTATTGATTTTTTTGATGATTCAATACTCACCCCGAGAATCCCTCAAGGGTCAATAGAAGGAACATTGCACCATCTCAACACTTTTTTTAGGTTGCATGGTATAAATCTCTTCTTCAACTCATGATTGTGTTGACATATATACATTTTAACAAGAAATGTGGAGATACAATGCACAATGTACAAGGGTTTTGAAGTACTAAGGTGACCATAGGTGTGTATTATTGACTGTGAAATTTGAAATCCATGAATTTCATCTTCGTGAACAAGCACATACACTTCATTCTGGAAGGGCTCTTGATTCCCGCATTTGATATAAATATTCAGGCAGATGAAAAAATGGAAAAAAATAGTTCATGGTTCCCCTACAACCCCTATTCCAGAGAATTGGGGTGATATAAATCAAAAGAAAAACCCATTCCATGAAATTGGGGTGAATGGGCATTGAAATTTGATTCACGCCAAATGCAGAGGGAGAAATCATCCAAAAAAATCTCCATTCCTAAAAAATTGGGGCGAATGGAAAGCTGCAACTCAAATTTCACAGGGCAAAAACCAATTCTCTCCTCTCCTCTAGTAAATACATGTTGGATAATCTTGTATACATAAAAAAAATTAAATAAATTGAGGGTGAATGCTAATAAAGCACTACAATTCAAAAAAAAATTCCCATCCAAAATTTGGAACTCGCTAATTTCACCCCTAAAACTTTCTCTGTATATATCGTATATTATTGAAAGCAAGTTTTTCAAACAAGAAAACTTAATCCCTTAGAAAAGTCAGACAACTTTATCTTATGCAATAGAGGATGATAAAAGGGAGCAACTGAGTAGTACATGTGGCACTTGTTTTCCACTTCCACCTAATATGCAAGTGATGTAGATATTGGTGTGCTTTTGAATTAAAGTGTTGAACACAACTAGGAGCATATGATATAGGAAGGTTGGGCCTTGGAGCTAATGTTGATCCTAATGGAGTGAGACAAATATGATGATGTTTACACTTTATACATGAAGCATAGGATATTGAGCTATCATAGATTCACACAATCATTGTGAGAGCTTCAACAAGAGAGTTGAAGTATCCTCCTTTTTATTGGTTCTTTCATAATGCAATGTAATGCCAAATAGTACAATATGAATTTGATAAGTGTTACCTGACATCAATATTTTGTAAAGCAATATTGATGAAATTCACTAGTTGTAATAGTTGCCCATCATTGCAATGCATTATACAATTAAGGCTTAAGATTTCCTTATTCTTAAAATTTACGTGCATTTTTTTATGAAATTTAAAAGGAAGAAGGATTCTTTGCAAAGGAACGTACCATGTACCATATCAGATTATATAATTTTTTCAATAGAAAGCACCATGTATGCCTTTATCTTGGCCTAACTTCATGACACATCGATAATATTTCAATAACATTTAAATTATCGAGTGGTCAAATCAACATTGGTTGATTTGTAATCTCTAATATTTAAAAGGATAAGGATTCTTGGAAGAGGAACATCATTCCATTTAAAGCAAACTCTATCGTTTTTCATTAGAAAGAACAATGTATGGCTTAATCTTGGCTTGACTTCATGGTGTGTTGACAATCTTTCGATAGCTTTTAAATTTTCAGTGGTCAACTCAGCATTGGTTTCTTTGTAATTTCAATCTCAATTGAGGTGCATTTTGAAATTATGTTCAAGAACTAGAAACATTTGGGCTTCAAAGAACTATGTTGTTAAATTCAACATAACATCATAAGAAGCATTGTAATAATTTGCAATGATTGAAATTATTGAAATTGATTTGTTCCTCTATGGTCCTAAACCCAAGAAATAATATATTTTTATGAATTGTGTCATTCAATGTTTTTCGAGTAAGGCATTGTACTTTTATAGTGCAATCATTACAATTTTTCATAGATGAAAGAAGCTCTTATATTTTTCCAAATAAATTTAAATGATAAAAAAAATAATGGATTAAATTCTTATCTTCTATTAATATTTCTTAATATTCCATGCACTTACTTATTAAGAAACATAATGCAATGATTTCATATTATATTTGTTTTGGGGTTTTAAAAAAAGCTNATGGAGTGAGACAAATATGATGATGTTTACACTTTATACATGAAGCATAGGATATTGAGCTATCATAGATTCACACAATCATTGTGAGAGCTTCAACAAGAGAGTTGAAGTATCCACCTTTTGATTGGTTCTTTCATAATGCAATGTAATGCCAAATAATACAATATGAATTTGATAAGTGCTACCTGACATCAATATTTTGTAAAGCAATATTGATGAGATTCACTAGTTGTAATAGTTGCCCATCATTTCAATGCATTATACAATTGAGGCTTAAGATTTCCTTATTCTTAAAATTTATGTGCATTTTTTTATGAAATTTAAAAGGAAGGATTCTTGGCAAAGGAACGTACCATGTACCATATCAGATTATATAATTTTTTCAATAGAAAGCACCATGTATGCCTTTATCTTGGACTTCATGACACATTGATAATATTTCAGTAACATTTAAATTATCGAGTGGTCAAATCAACATTGGTTGATTTGTAATCTCTAATATTTAAAAGGATAAGGATTCTTGGAAGAGGAACATCATTCCATTTAAAGCAAACTCTATCGTTTTTCATTAGAAAGAACAATGTATGGCTTAATCTTGGCCTGACTTCATGGTGTGTTGACAATCTTTCGATAACTTTTAAATTTTCAGTGGTCAACTTAGCATTGGTTTCTTTGTAATTTCAATCTCAATTGAGGTGCATTTTGAAATTATGTTCAAGAACTAGAAACATTTGGGCTTCAAAGGACTCTGTTGCTAAATTCAACATAACATCATAAGAAGCATTGTAATAATTTGCATTGATTGAAATTATTGAAATTGATTTGTTCCTCTATGATCCTAAACTCAAGAAATAATATATTTTTATAAATTGTGTCATTCAATGTTTTTCTAGTAAGACATTGTATTTTTATAGTGCAATCATTACAATTTTTCATAGATGAAAGAAGCTCTTATATTTTTCCAAATAAATTTAAATGATAAAAAAATAATGGATTAAATTCTTATCTTCTATTAATATTTGTTAACATTCCATGCACTTACTTATTAAGAAACATAATGCAATGATTTCATATTATATTTGGTTTGGGGTTTTCAAAAAAGCTCTTACATTTTTCCAAACAAATTTAAATGACAAGAAAGGTTTTGGATTAAATTTCAAAATTTTCATGGATATTTGTTACCATTTCATGTATTGTTTGTTATGAAAACTATATTAAGAAGTATGAAAAATATATTAAAAAGTATATTGATGGTTTTGTTAATAATTTCAAGTTTAATAATGACAAAACTTGATTTACAAAGATCAAAACTATTTTTCCCACATTTTAGGTTTAAAGAACAAAATGAATATTGTCACTATCATGATCAATGTTTCTCATGATGTACCTATATCCGTTAATTTAACCTAAAAATGTTTTAAGATGAACAAATTTATAGAATTTATCCTATAAAAAAGGTTGAGGATGAACACCATCTCCTTTCAACTCTCCAGCTAAAGATATAGCTTTATCCTGTGTCATAACTTACCAAGATCTCATTGCTTATGAAAACTCTTGAGATATACGATTAAGCCACGATTAAGGTGTCATTAAAAAACGATTAAGCCACCCACAACTATTTCTGTTATACGATTTTGTGGGTCGTTAGTACTTGTAACAAATTATATGGAAATATTTTGTTTGAGCTATAAATATATGGAAATTACATGAAAGAAACGGAGTGTGGAAATTAGAACTACTTCTTTATATAAAAATTTTAATTTCAAATATTGAGAGAATCCGGCATAATTTGCGTGAATCTGTCTTTAAATGGCCCTCAAATCGTAAATTTCTATGCAGCTGCGGGTAAATTGCAGCAATAAAGTGGCCTGTATAATCAATATAGTGACCTGTATAATCCCAGACATCCAAGATTGGCCAGATCCGACGTGCGAAGGAGAGCCACGTGTCACAGAGCTTGGCCAAATCCAACGTTCGGAGAAGAGCCACGTGGCGGCAATCTGATGGGCAGATCAGACGAACGGAAACGAGAGATGTGGCAGATATCCGACGGCCGAATTCGACACACCGAAAAGAGCCACATGGCAGAGATCCGACGGTCCAATCCGACGCATCGGAATTACCTACGTGGCAACGATCGGATGGTTGGATCTGACGCACGAAAGAGAGCCACGTGGCCTCATCGGACGGTCGGATCTGACACACGGAAATGAGCCACGTGGCACTCATCAGATGGCCACATCCGACGCACAGAAACAAGAAATGTGGCACTCATCCGACGGCCAAATCCAACGCACATAGACGTGCCACGTGGCACTCATCGAACGGCCAGATCTGACCCACAGAAACGAGCCACGTGGCACTCATCGAACGGCCAGATCCGATGCACAGAAACGAGCCACGTGGCTATGAAACACGTGGCTTCCATCCAACGGCGAGATCCAATGCACAGAAATGGGACACGTGGCTCTCATCGGACGGCCACATCTGACGCATGGAAACGAGCCACGTGGCATGCAGCAAACGACCAGATCCAATGGACAAAAATAAACCACATGTCACGCATCGAACGACTTGGTTGGCCTACCGTACGCCAAAAATGGTACGGATGTGGCGTAAATCCGACGGCTAGAATGGCACAGATCCTACGGCAAGAGAAAATACATGTGGCACAGATAGTCCGGTGCACAGGTAATTGGTGTGCGCATCTGGCAATCTGAAACCTGTGAGCGCGGACCCTGTTGTGGAAGAGTCGAACCTGTTGTGAGCCAAACCTGTTGTGAGCGCAGAACCTGTAAGAGCGGACCCTGTGAGGGCGGAGGAACCTGTAAGAGCGGACCCTGTGAGCGCAGAACCTGTAAGAGCGGACCTGTAAGGTTTTCCAGAGAATTTCTTTGCTCCAATATCACCACGATTTCCTGTTGATGCGATGGAAGCGATGATGCAGAGATTGGCCAGAAATATAAGTTTAAGTGTTGAGTTCGGATCCTTAGCGGATTTAGCTATCAAGGTTAACCAATTCGGCCGTTTTCTTCAGTTATCAAATAGAACATATGGTTTACCTCGGATTTATCTTGGGAATCAACGCCATTATTTACATATTCGGATCTTACGGAATAACCGCCAAATCCTCCATCGCAGGTCCAGCGAGGAGGTAATTACGCCAATTCCTCCATCGCAGGTCCGGTAAAGTAATTAATTAGAGCTGTATGCATGCAGTGAGAAGGTAATTACGCCACCAATTTTTCCATCTTACAATTGAAATAGAGATAGAAGTAAGATATGGTATTCTGCAAATCGAAATCGAGTTATTGTAACTAATCGAGTTTTTTATTCATGACTCAACCGAGTAAGAAAAGATCGGAAAGGTAATTAATTTACATGATAAAAAAAATCATTCTGTAATTAACCTTTTGATCTGATGAGTGAAGGAAACACATATAATTTTTTGTTTTTTTAAACAAAAATTAAGATAAGTAAAAGATACAGAGTTAAACCAATCAGTTCCTAGTTTCAAGGATGATACTTCATACAAACCAATCAGTTCCTAGTTTCGTAGGAATAGTTTTATGTAACTTTTCTTAATTTATTGGGTTCGTGTTATTGATTATTTTTTTATTAATCATGATGTTGTAGGAGTAAGATTAAAATGTAATTTTAATCTAAATAATATTCACAGTTTAAATAAGTTTTTATATGATAAAAATTTATTAAGTTAAAATTTAATTTTAATAAATAAATTTTTTTATGATAAAATTTTATTAAGTTAAAATTTAATTTTAATAAATAAGTTTTTATATAAAAAAAATTTATTAAGTTAAAATTTAATTTTAATATATAATTTTTTATATGATAAAAGTTTTATTAAGTTAAAATTTAATTTTAATAAAAAAATAAAGAACGTGATAGTTAGTTTTTTCATTTAAATAATATTCAATATACTTTTATATGATTAAAGTGTAAAATGTAATTTTAATTTAAATAATATCTAGAGCTTAAATAAATTTTTATACGATAAAAGTTTTAATAATTTTTTATAGGATAAAATTTTTATTAAGTTAAAATTTAATTTCAATAAAAAATACCAACAACTAGATAATTAGTTTTTTAATCTAAATAATATCCCATATGCTTTTATATGATCAAAATTTTATTAAGTCAAAATTTAATTTTAATAAAAAATACCAACAACCAGATAATTAGTTAATCTCATCCTGTAAATTCAGAGGATGAAAATATCATGAGTTAATCTAAATTTTAAAAGTTTTTATAAAATATTTAAATTTTTTATTATTATTCTTAATATTATATTATTTTTTATATTATTAAAATTACATACACATTTCAATTTTTTTAATATTATGTTAATGTGATTATATTGTGTCATATTAAGCCATATATAATTACACTTTATAATACATTTATAAAACAATTTTTTTTTATTAATCTCTAATTTGTTAGGGATTATAGTTCTTGGTGCAAAGTCAAAACAATTTAATTTTGTATAGTGTTTGCATATTTCTTCAATATTTTTTGAATTGTTTTCCTAAAAATTCAATTTTTTTTTATTAATTTTATAAATATATAATATTGTTTACTTATTGGTTCGATGGATAGTGATGGGACTAAATACACTTGGTTGATGAAATTATTTTTTAGATTTTCAAAGTTGATTTTAAAAATATGAAAAAATGAAATTTAAGATTGGTAAAAAATTAGGTGCACTTAATTCTCTAACATAGGGTATTAACACATGTTGTTGGACATGGTTCTTAGATCAAGCAAAGTAATTAATTGATTCAAAGAATGACATGATGCATTCAAACTTTGCTACATTGCCTAATTGCTTTGGGCAACTGCTTTCTTGTCATTCTCCATAGCCATGCTAGTCACTTTTCCATCTTATCCTTCTATTTTGTTTGTTTGAATTGTGCTCTACTAAAGCAAAGATAGTTATACAAAATCCTACAAAATCAATAGCAATACCAGTAGCAATAAATGCAATAGTAGTTTGAACCATGGCAGTGGTCTTCCTTGGGTCATGATTTAACAACCCAACTCCATCCTTCTACTGGTTGGTTGAGGAGGTATAGCTAGTTCATTCATGGTGGTGGCAACTATCAATGCTCCACTGACCTATTGTTTACTCTTTCTATAATGGTTGTATCCCCTCTTATCCATTGTGGCTCTTTTCAATTTAAGTAGAAGCAAGGGAACACCAACATATCATAGTTTCTCAACTTTCTATGATCCCATTTAGTCAAAGAGAGACATTACACAACTCTCCACAAGTTTGAATCCCTAGACAAGTCGCTTGAATCAAGCATTTTCAAAAAATTCCTCCATGAAGCCATGGGATGATCAAGTCGAGGTTGGACTAATCGGGTAAGCTCATACTCTGATTCAATTTAGCTGGAACTTATTGTGTATTTAACTAAACTTCAAACCGCCACCTTAGTTTTCTTTAACTAGAAAGGAATGTGCTTTAATGGCCTCTTCTATAACTTTACCTTGCAAAATGGTTGTAGGAAGAAGAGATGGAAGATTAAGAACAATTCCACTATGGTGACTACCCTCAATGAATACATCATCAACTGGCCCATGACATACAAATGGTGAATACCCTCAATGAATACATCATCAATTGGTCTCATGGTTGTGCATGCTCAGCTAACAATTCAAATAAAAAGGCTCGAGCTACCCCAATGAGGGTGTTTGTTGGTAGGGTGGATAGATATAATGTAAATCATCCAATAGGGGTTTGACATGAGACTTGGATTATTAATAAGAACTTGGGATTCCATTCAAGCATGTACGAAATCCACTTGTCATGGGATCATAATTGATATTGTTTATCAATCGCCGGACCTATAAATAATAAACATAAATTAGATTGATTAGGAAATGGTTGTTCTAGGGATGGTAATCAATGAGAAACACATATGGGGAAAGCGTCAGGGTTTGAACATTGTAGTTTCCTTTAGTGCCCTAGGTGTTCAATGGTTTCCCATAGTTTTATGATTATAATATATGGTCTTCCTAGATTTTTGTTGAGTGTATCGCTTCCATAGGCCATCGATGCATCGAAAATGTGCAACATCTCGTCGATGAGTTACCCATGAATTCACACATGTGTGATATTTGGAAAATGGATGATGAAAACTTACTTGATGTGTTGAATGCATGCATGGGCCCAATGCTAAGCGATTTATGCAAACCCACATCTACGTGTTGAATCAAAACCTATGGTTCTCGGTTGAATGTCAATCGAGCGATAATGGCATGTTAAACACATGTGTATTTAGCACCAACATTTGTTACATATGGAAAAGATATAAGCCAATCAAGAAAATGACCGGTTTTAGTCCCCTTTAAACTAGATTTATTTATGCTTTAGCCATTACTAGGCCCTTCACTAACTTTAGGTTAAAGCTCAGTGCACTGAGCGTTAGCAACTGTATTCCCTCATAAACATTAACATCTTGTCGAGTCCATAAAATCGATACCGATACATATGTGAAGCCAATACCCAGTTCGATTCAATTTCTTTACATAACTCATTTTAGGTTTCCATCTCTTCTATCTATTCCTACCACTAGGTCACTATGATTTATTATGTTTAGGCCTTTCTTTACTAATATATAAGTGATTTTTCTAGTGGTGGACACCTTCTAGTTAAAGGCAAGTCCCATTACAATCGACATTAGGTAATTTGTACGAGACCTCTGCTAACCAGTCCTACAAACACCCATCCTTTGAATAATTCTGATATTAATCCTATATATGATGAATTAAACTTTCCACTTATGATTTTAATGGAAGGATTGTTGTGTTATTCATGGAAGTACACAGGAAGGGAAAACCGAAGTAGGTCGAAATTAGCCTAGAAATAGGAGATGCTAGACTAACTAGTTCTTAAGGAAGCATGATGTTACTATTCTAGATGGAAATATTTTGTCCCTTGAAAAATTAGTGGGGGTTCAAGACAATAGAACACATATTTAGATTGATCCCACAATTACAACACCTAATGGTGTAAAGATTTGGTTTTATACCATCCACTTTTGTTGAGTTATGTAAAGTAGATTATGCCCTTTTTCTAATCTAACATGAGTTCTATGATCCGATTACAAATTCAATTATAATAGGTGGAATTTAATGGATGATTTACAGAAAGTGATAGTTCCCCGTGTTAACACAATAGAGTTCCAATCACTCTTTTTTTTCTTATTTGAATGGTTCATGGAATGATACCTCTTCCTTAGGATTGAAGCCTAGATCTACCTATGACCTAGCATGAACTTTAGCCACTATCCTACTCACATAACTATGGAATGTACTAAAACAAGGAATGAGGTAGGTTGTGTATTAAATTTGAATAGGCTAGCATATTCCAAATGCAAGTGAATTAGAGCTTCCAATAACAAAGTAAGACATCCATGGTGTTTGTACTCTATTGTATATTATTTCATGGTTTACATTATTTTAGCTAACCAAGTTAGAGTATCTTCACTTTTGGTGGATTAAAATTTCTTGTTTGCAAATACAAGGTTCAGTGCACAACATTTTATAAGTGTTTAATGACTATGGTGAAGAATGTGCCTATTTTGTTTGTGTTATAATATGCTAGTATTATTTCTAGTGTAGAATGCACTATCACAATTATACTACATAATTACATGTTATAATTATAGCAACATTGTTCCAAGTATTGTTATTTCTCAATGAATCAATATTTCTATGTAATAAGTAATCTCTCACACTTTGTGTATGGTATAAATTAGGGGTACAATCTACATTCATTATGCTCTACTATCAGATGTTATTGAATTACTTTCCATCGCTAGTAGTTAACTTGTTGGACATTGAAATGCATGTGTTTTAGTTGGCACATTGAGCATTCAAAGAGATCAATTGATGACACATATGTTGTCTCAAGAATTAAAAATAATAGTTAAATAGAAATTTAATGACACATATGTTGTCTCAAGAATTGAAAAACATAGTTAAATAGAATTATAGATAAGCTTAAATCTAGTGTTTCTATGCTTTGAATATGATGAGATGACTAAAACATATTTACAATAGACATAATATACACATGAGGTGTCCTCGGATGGGGTGTTGATGGAAACCACGCGTCTAGTGGAGCAACCAGGAGAGAACCACCATGGCGTCAACCACATGATGGACATGCGCCTCCCCCTCCCGCCACCTTCATGCTTTTGAGTCGACCTTTCTTGAGATAGGGCGCCATTACTCTCAGTGCGCCCTGCTCTGCCTTGCCATCCCTTCGATGGACCAGTGCCATTGTTATGCTTTTACTCTGCACGTGTGTTGGTTTAATGGCTCGCACTAGCTCCTTGGATTTTATGAACTGCACCAGACGTTCTGGATGCCTCATTCTCTTTTGGTTGATTTTTTCAAAGCTCGGCCTCCTGCCCAGCTTTCCTTTTTCCTATTATCGCTCTCTCCTAGACACTTCCGCCCTCCTTTCTTTTCATAGATTCCTAGGCAAAGAGGAAAGTCCAAACGAGGTGCGGCATGGTAGCCCAACCGACCACATTTGGCCCTTCACCCCACACCTGCACCCTCCCACAGTTCCTCTTCCTCGTCACCTTCCTCGTCCTCCTCCCTGGCGCAATCAACTCACACTCCCTCCAGCCTCCCACCCCTTTCATCGTCGTTTGCCTACAGGATGGAGTGGCTTGATTTCTTGGGGACCTCATTGGGATTCAACCTAGGACCCTTGGGAAACTCGGCCTCTACTTCGCACCCAGTTCCATTGACTCCTCCCAAATCGTCGGCCCACTCACCCTCCTAGTCACTTCAGGCCCCGCTTCGCGGGGCTCTTTCTCGGAATGACAACACCGAGGCAACCCAAATTCACATCAGTGACCTCAATCCCACATTGATTCTAGAGTCGACCTAGAATTTGAACTACAAATAGGCCTCGCACTGTTACAAGGCTTGGTCTTTAACCTGCACCGGGACCTGGATGATCTTAGGTTTTTCCTGGATGTTTTGAATGGCAAAGCATTACAATTCTTGCAATTTCTCATAGCATGGTAGGGTGCCCACTACCCCCTAGCAGAAGAATCTCAAGCAACAAGAGCTGAGACACTAGTATTGGCACCAGTCCCCCCACTGGGGACTTCGGAGAATGACACAACCTGCTAGGAGGAGAATGTGCCACCAGTCTAGCCGGAGGACACAATGCAGCTGGACGGGACATTAGTCGAGGAGGAGCCAACTCCTCTCAGTGACTTGCCACTTGACGCCTCCATCATGGACGTGTGGCCACAATACATCCCCTCTACGTGATATGTACAGGTGTCTTTTTTATTTTGCTACGTGTTTAATTGTGGTCTTACCTCCTGAATGCCACATATATCAGATACTGGCCATGTTTACTACTGTTAAGATGGTTACCATTAGGGGCCTGCATTTTTATTTTGTTATATGTCAGTAGAAACCTTGTTATGTTTGGCACTTTAAGACTTAACCTTTGGAATTGTTCAGCTAGCTGAACCGGTTTCCCCTTGGGGCAGTTCAGTGTTTACAGCCTAGAACAAAGGAAGGATGTTGTAATCTCTGATTTTGACAGGTTTTTTTATACAATCTTAAAATAT
>JZKD02S1721515.1:28943-38982 GCA_000966675.3 Picea glauca
ATCATGACCGATGAATGAAAGTTGATCAATAGTCACAATTCTTCCATCGTGAGGGAAAGGTATCACATGGAAAAGAGTGGACACAATAGATTTCATGGCATATACATAATCTCGCACAAGGAGTAAAGCGAAATCCAAGGGGTCTTGGACTACCATGACATCAATAAAGACAATTTTCCCTCCCAAATTTATAGGAAACTAAGGAAGGGTCCCTATAGGTTGACCGGTTCTTCTGTTAAAAGCTAACAGATTCTGTGTAACTGGCGCAAGCTAAGGACAACCCAAAGCTTGCCAAGCAAGAGAGGATAAAATACTAACGAATGCACCTTCATCTATTAATGTCTGAGGAACATCCCGACCACAAACCTGTACTGTAATCTGGAAATAATGTGAGAGGGAAGACGAGATCCAATTATCACACCCCAATTAAAAAGGATGGTCTCATTACTTGGAGGGGGTTCCACGAGAGAAGGAGGAATACCCCTCGACACAGTAGAGTCTGTATCAACAAGAAAAACATGGGGAACATCGGGTTTACTCTCCAGCGGGAGAGTAGGATCGACCGATGATGAGATTAGATCAACCACTTGGGTTTCATTCTCCAAGGGGATAATGGGGTCAACTGATTGGGTTTCACTCTCTAGAAGGAGAGTGGGATTGACCAATGATGGGATCGGATCAACCACTTTGTCAACTGGTTCAACCAAGGACGTGACTAGATTGACTACAGGATCAACCAGACTGACCGATGACAGGGCTGGATTGATCATTCCATCAACTACAGGTGGTTCAAGAGTAAGCTTGCGATAAGCAGCTGGAAGTTGGGGTTATGAAATAGTCATGTCTTCCAGTAATTTTGAGGCTCCATTCATACGAGGGAAAAGGTGGGTTAGATGACTCTCTTTTCATAACATACACGTGAACTTGACTCTACTTTTGTTCTTCCCAATGGTATCTTGACTAGTTGACATGAGGTCATCAACATATTGTTCAGAGGCTGACGACACAAGTTGGCGAGGGTGTGTAGACCATGCTTCTATAACCTTGGATAGACTAGGGCAATATTTAAGAAGATGGCTACCCTTACAAATCCTGCAAGGGTACTTGGGCTTACAGATTGTTTGGGTGATCTTGGCATCATTAACATTCCCAACATGACTAACAGTAACTAGTTTCTTTCCAACATATCCAATAGTGGTTGGAAGTTTGGACCCTTGTTTATTTTTCTTCTTCTTATTCTTCCGTTTCTTCTTCTTCTTATCCACCGAGTTACTATTTTTAGAGCTTTCACTTGGAAAAGAAGATGAAATGGAAGAAGACCTTGCAAGTGAAGAAGGCGAATAAGATCTTACTGGTGAAGAAGGAGAAGCATCAACATGAGGCTGATGTTCTTGGGGGGAAGTTCTTACAAATGAAGCACTAACTGCATTCGGGACTACCTAAGTGGAAAACAACCATATCAGTAATCCAATTGTGAGACCTGGAAGGCTCAAAGTAGCGATGTGAGGAGGACCAAAGTTTTCGTAAGAAGGAAAAACAAAAGGTTCCCCTAGAGCAGGGGTTCCTTCATTGGTCATTCCAGGAACTGACACCATAAAAACAAAAATCCAATGTAGAGTCCGCTAGGGAAAACAAACAGAACACGCTAAAAATCTAGTAAGCAAGAAAGCAAACAAAACCTTCTTACAATGAACACACTAGTTGGTGATGAAATCCAACATCATGGGAACAAAGGAAGAAGGGGATGAGATAGATCAGGTGGAAAAGTTACGTTGACGACCTGCTTAACAAACTTACACCCTGGTGCAAGCTCCCACACATAATCATGGGTATACCCTCCAAGGAGCCCGAGTGAGTTTGGCCAACGTCGATTCCAGGTACCGTGAAGACTTTCCCCTCCACAATCACCTTGTGTAAAGACTCTAAAGAGATAGGCCACTAAGGTGACCAATCACTACAGTGATGCCTAGGGAAACAATTGACAGTCCGATCCACACGGAAGGGTAGGGTATCTAGCTTAAAATCAACTTGAAAGGCTTCCACTCATCACTGTGGGTATACCTTTCAAGTGACCCCCATAATATGCACAATCTCTACACCAAGACGAACAAAGAAGGGTGAGTAACTCTGCCAGTCTCAATGCGACCTCAAGTTTGACCCTTGTGTAAGAAGGGCTTCCCAGAACAAAATGTAGAAAGTGGATTCCACCGCTCCTTAATGCAAGATTCTATGTTTGTTTGCAGCTTTGGAAAGTTATCTTTCACACCTATTCCAAATCCCTACAACTAATCTAATGTAGGTTTGCTACCAAAAAATATAAAAATGTCTAATCAATTTTATAAGTGCTTTATTTTATGGATGTTGTTACTCAAGAGGAAAATGGTGTAGACAATATGGTGTTTTGACCGACTCGAAAGTTATGCAAAGAGATGAAGATGCAATCTTTTCATTTCAATGAAAGCTATGCTATGAGAAGGAGAAAACATTTATCATTCCCATATGTCCAATGTCCCAAAATTTTAAAACTCATCAATATCAATATCTTCAAGAAATGAGAAAAATACACTGTACACCAATACACGATTCGTGCTTGCCCCCCCCCAGGCCATGAAGAGGAATTTTTTTTCAGAATTTAAGGCCAAAAATGCCAAGAATCATGCAATTTTGCTACTTCAAATGCAAGGAAGCCACCAATCTAATACAAGGAAAGAAATTACAATTTTTTTTTTCAAAGAGACACTAAAACAAATAACAAATCACTTCAACCCAAACTAAGTTTCTCTTTTAACACGATTTATTCAGAAAAAGAAGTATTCTTTCACTAAACAATTCTAAAGAAAAACAATGCTTTGTAACTAAAAGACACTCAAATCAAGAGACCAAATCTTTCAAAAGCCAACAAAGCAAAAATAAGACAAAGATGGTTGAAAGAAGATTCAAATTTTGTCAAGTAGGCTGTAATCAGACCCAACAAATCACCCCAGAACCATATCACAGATCTAGGTAGGGAAAACCACCAAAAAACAATTTTTTTCACAATTTCCGTGGGCTGGAAGACTAGCACAGTGCGGAAATCCTTGATCGCCACAAGCTAGAAATGGGTAGGGTGCAGAGTTTCTGCATTGTTCTAAATAGGTAGGGTGTGGAAATCCAAAGTCACCGCAATGTCCCTCAAAGAAGGGTACATAAATCAAACAAAAATGGAAAAAATTAAAAATTAAGAAGGTTTTCCAGTGAAGTTTACTAGTCAGAGAGTCAAGATGGATCTTCTAGTGACTCAGAAAACAGAAACTGAGCAATCAAAGAAAGAAAGCAAGACAAACTAGGAAAACAATATGTTCCCTAGTGGAGTCGCCAATTTTGTTGTTGGATAAATCGGTGAATGCAGACATAAACTAATCTCCCTAGATCCACCTGGATCTAGAACAAAACAAGACAGGACATGACGCTTTCCCTAAGTTACAATCATTGAATTTACTACCAAATAAGGAATGGATAACATACCTTTAGATATCGCTTCCTTATATCTTTGTTGTCCCTTCTTCACTTCGGTGCTCTTGTGAGATCAAATCTGCAATAACACAAGCCAACCAAAGTGAAAGCAACAATAGTAGATTCAATGAAAACCTAAACATGTGATCAAGAAGTCATGTAATAAAATGATAATGATTTTATGAGAAAGAAACATGTCACCGTATTATATTAAGTAAAAGTGGAAGAAAGATACAACCAGATGCCTTGATGTCGTCAGGTTCCTTCCAATATTTCCTTGCTTCCCACACACTTCTTGCTCCAAGGATTCTGAGACCATGGATTTGATAGCTACTCACAATCTATCTTGACAAAGCAAAGCTCAAAGCCAATATAACCAAGCTAACAATCTCAAACCAAACTCAAGCTTAATCCAACTAACTTTCTCCATGAGAGCTCCTCTCCTTTTATAAACTGAAGAGGATAAGGTAAGGAGGTTAGGATGATCCCACAAAATCATGAAAGAGAGTAAGATCCAAACCATTCGAAGGCCACCTCACCATAGAAGCTTCTCCTTCTAGAAGCATCAAGAAGATGCTCGTTTTTCCCACGTACAAGAGGTCGCTACACCCTAGCTATAATGCAGCCTCCGGAAACTCCGTAGCCTAGATATAGTGTAGCCTACGAAAATCAGGCATTTCCACACCTTATGTATAGAGAAGCCTACGAAAAGCCTCCTTAATAGGGTTTTTACAAAGGAAAATCCAATTTCTTCTCTCAGGCAAAGTTCTTCTCCCTTCTTTCTTCAGGAATTCAGGCCACTAACCCCTCTGAAGGAAACATATAGGTTTACATCATTAACAGTTATAGTGATGAAGAAAATAATGTGTAATAGTGAATACACTCAATGAATACATCATCAACTAGCCCATGGCATACAAATATAGTTGGTCTCACGGTTGTGCGTGCTCCACTAACAATTCAAATAAAAAGGCTCAAGCTACCCCAATGAGGATGTTTGTTGGTAGTGTGGATAGATATGATGCAAATCATCCAGTAGGGGTTTGAGATGAGACTCGTTTTATTAATAAGAACTAGGGATTCCATTCAAGCATAGGAAATCCACTTGTCATGGGATCATAATTGATATTGTTTATAAATTGTCTGACCTATAATAATAAATAGAAATAAGATTTATTAGGAAATGGTTGTTCTAGGGATGTTAATTGATGAGAAACATATATGGGTAAAGCGCCAGGGTTTGAACATTGTAGTTTCCTTTGGTCCCCTAGTTGTTCAATGGTTTCCCATAGTTTTAAGATTATAATATATGGTATGCCTAGATTGTTGTTGAGTGTGTCACTTCCATAGGGCATCGATGCATGGAAAATGTGCAACATCTCCTCCATGTGTTATAAATGAATTCACACATGTGTGATATTTGGAAAATGGATTATCTAAACTTATTTGATGTGTTGAATTCATGCATGGGCCCAATGTTAAGCAATTTATGAAAACCTACATCTACGTGTTGAATGAAATCCTACAGTTCTGGGTTGAATTCCAATCAAGCGATAATGGAATGTTAAACACATGTGTATTTAGCACCAACATTTGTTACATATGGAAAAGATATAGGTTGATCAAGCAAATGATAGGGGTTAGTCGCCTCAAAACTAGATTTCTTTACGCTTTAGCCATTACTAGGCCCTTCACTAACTTTAGGTTAAGGCTCAATGCACTAAGTGTTAGCAACTATATTCCCTTATAAACATTAGCATCTTGTCGAGTCCATAAAATCGAGACCAATACAAATATGAAGGAAATACCAAGTTCGATTCAATTTCTTTACATAACTCATTTTAGGTTTCCATCTCTTCTGTCTATTCCTACCACTAGTTCACTATGATTCATTAGGTTTATGCCTTTCTTTACTAATATATAAGTGATTTTTCCCCTGGTGGACACCTTCTAGTTAAAAGAAAGTCCCCTTACAATCGACATTAGGTACTATGTATGAGACCTCTACTAACCAGTCCTATGAACACCCATACTTTGAATAGTTCTGATGTTAATCCTATATATGAGGAATTATTCTTTCCACTTATGATTCTAATGGAAGGTGTGTTGTGCTATTCATGGAAGTACATAGAAAGGGAAAACCAAAGTAGGTCGAAATTAACCTCGAAATAGGAGATGTTAGACTAACCATTGCTTAAGGATGCATGATGTTACTATTGCATATGGAAATATTTTGTCCCTTGAAACATTAGTGGGGTTTCGACAATATAACACCTATTTAGGTTGATCCCACAATTCTAGCACCTAATGTTGTAAATATTGGTCTTATACCATCCACTTTTGTTGAGTTATGTAAAGTAGATTATGCCCTTTTTTTAATCTAACATGAGTTCTATGATCCAATTACAAATGAAATTACAATAGGTTGAGTTTAATGGATGATTTATAGAAAGTGATAATTTCCCATGTCGACACAATAGAGTTACCATCACTCTCTTTTTTCTTCTTTGAATGGTTCATGGAATGGTACCTCTTCCTTAGGATTGAAGCCTAGAGCTACCTATGACCTAGAATGAACTTTCAACCCCTATCCTACTCCCATAACTATGGAATGTACAAAAACAAGGAACAAGGTAGGTTGCATATTAAATTTGAATAGACTATCATATGCCAAATGCAAGTGAATTAGAGATTCCAATAACAAACTAAGTTGTCCACAGTGTTTGTACTCTATTGTATATTATTTCACGGTTTGCAATTTTTTAGCTAACCAAGTTAGAGTATCTTCATTTTTAGTGGATTAAAATTTCTTTTTTGCAAATACGAGATTTGTTGCACAACATTTTAGAAGTGTTTAATGACTATTGTACATAATGTGACTATTTTGTTTGTGTTATAATATGCTAGTATTATTTCTAGTGTAGAATGTACTATCACAATTATACTACATAATTACAGGTTATAATTATAGCAACATTGTTCAAGTATTGTTATTTCTTAGTGAATCAAGATTTCTATGTAAGAAGTAATCTCTCACACTCTATGTGTATGGTATAACTTAGGGTTACAATCTACATTCATTATGCTTTATTATTAGATGTTATTGAATTACTTTCCATAGCTAGTAGTTAACTTTTTGGACATCGAAATTCATGTGTTTTAGTTGGCACACTGAGCATTCAAAGAGATCAATTGATGACACATATGTTGTCTCAAGAATTAAAAATAATGGTTAAATAGATTTATAGATAATCCTAAATTTGGTGTTTCTATGTTTTGAATACGATGAGATGACTAGCACATATTTACAATAGAAANGGGTTTGAACATTGTAGTTTCCTTTGGTCCCCTAGTTGTTCAATGGTTTCCCATAGTTTTATGATTATAATATATGGTATGCCTAGATTGTTGTTGAGTGTGTCACTTCCATAGGCCATCGATGCATGGAAAATGTGCAACATCTCCTCCATGTGTTATAAATGAATTCACACGTGTGATATTTGGAAAATGGATTATGTAAACTTATTTGATGTGTTGAATTCATGCATGGGCCCAATGTTAAGCAATTTATGAAAACCTACATCTACGTGTTGAATGAAATCCTACAGTTCTGGGTTGAATTCCAATCAAGCGATAATGGAATGTTAAACACATGTGTATTTAGCACCAACATTTGTTACATATGGCAAAGATATAGGTCGATCAAGCAAATGATCAGGGTTAGTCCCCTCAAAACTAGATTTCTTTACGCTTTAGCCATTACTAGGCCCTTCACTAACTTTAGGTTAAGGCTCAATGCACTAAGTGTTAGCAACTATATTCCCTTATAAACATTAGCATCTTGTCGAATCCATAAAATCGAGACCAATACAAATGTGAAGGAAATACCGAGTTCGATTCAATTTCTTTACATAGCTCATTTTAGGTTTCCATCTCTTCTGTCTATTCCTACCACTAGTTCACTATGATTCATTAGGTTTATGCCTTTCTTTACTAATATATAAGTGATTTTTCCCTTGGTGGACACCTTCTAGTTAAAAGAAAGTCCCCTTACCATTGACATTAGGTACTATGTATGAGACCTCTACTAACCAATCCTATGAACACCCATACTTTGAATAGTTCTGATGCTAATCCTATATATGAGGAATTATTCTTTCCACTTATGATTCTAATGGAAGGTGTGTTGTGCTATTCATGGAAGTACATAGAAAGGAAAACTAAAGTAGGTCGAAATAAGAGATGTTAGACTAACCATTTCTTAAGGATGCATGATGTTACTATTGCATAAGGAAATATTTTGTCCCTTGAAACATTAGTGGGGTTTCAAGACAATATAACACCTATTTAGGTTGATCCCACAATTCTAGCACCTAATGTTGTAAATATTGGTCTTATACCATTCACTTTTGTTGAGTTATGTAAAGTAGATTATGCCCTTTTTTAAATCTAACATGAGTTCTATGATCTAATTACAAATGAAATTACAATAGGTTGAGTTTAATGGATGATTTACAGAAAGTGATAATTTCCCATGTCGACACAATAGAGTTCCCATCACTCTCTTTTTTCTTCTTTGAATGGTTCATAGAATGGTACCTCTTCCTTAGGATTGAAGCCTAGAGCTACCTATGACCTAGAATGAAATTTCAACCCCTATCCTACTTCCATAACTATGGAATGCACAAAAACAAGGAACAAGGTAGGCTGCATATTAAATTTGAATAGACTAGCATATGCCAAATGCAAGTGAATTAGAGCTTCAAATAACAAACTAAGTTGTCCACGGTGTTTGTACTCTATTGTATATTATTTCATGGTTTGCAATTTTTTAGCTAACCAAGTTAGAGTATCTTCATTTTTGGTGGATTAAAATTGCTTTTTTGCAAATACGAGATTTGTTGCACAACAATTTAGAAGTGTTTAATGACTATTGTACATAATGTGCCTATTTTGTTTGTGTTATAATATGCTAGTATTATTTCTAGTGTAGAATGTACTATCACAATTATACTACATAATTACAGGTTATAATTATAGCAACATTGTTCCAAGTATTGTTATTTCTTAGTGAATCAAGATTTCTATGTAAGAAGTAATCTCTCACACTCTATGTGTATGGTATAACTTAGGGTTACAATCTACATTCATTATGCTTTATTATTAGATGTTATTTAATTACTTTCCATAGCTAGTAGTTAACTTTTTGGACATCGAAATTCATGTGTTTTAGCTGGCACACTGAGCATTCAAAGAGATCAATTGATGACACATATGTTGTCTCAAGAATTAAAAATAATGGTTAAATAGATTTATAGATAATCCTAAATTTGGTGTTTCTATGTTTTGAATACAATGAGATGACTAGCACATATTTACAATAGAAATAATATATACATGAGGTGCATTATTTTATAAAGTTGTTCCATAGATTAAAATCATGTAGTGGCATTAGAGATGTTGGGTTTTATTAACAAGTTGCTTATCACATTATTAGTCATTTACCCATAAAATTATGTGTTTTCCGAGTAGTTTTCTAAAAGAGCCTAACTTCTAACACATGTTTCTCTTTTGCATTTCTTATCTTGTCTCAAAGCATTTGCAATCCTTGTATTTATTACTAAATAGATCTATTGTTAACATCATAATTTCTTCATGTAATTGGGTTGTCATTTTGGACACCACTTTGCACAACTTATATAGGAGGATCAAAAGAAAACTACCAAGGATTCAAGTAATTCATTTTCAACAAAATTGTGGTTTTTTAAACAATCTAACGTTGACTATCCTTACAATATGTTGGATTGTGGATCCAACTCCATTTCACTTCAAATATTTTCTTTCTTCCTTTTTGTAACCAATTAGTAAAACTGAGAATGTTTAAATTTGTAGCCTAGAAAACATTTGAACCGACATGTCACTTGAAGAAGCTATCTAAGATTCTCGGTATCATGCATTGTAAGGTGAGGTATGATAGATGTTTCAATCTACAATATATATGACTTGTGCATGCCAAACTATACTCAAAATATAAAGTAAATAAATTAAATAAATATAGTTAGATTTCCAACACCGAGGAAAAGAAGATATTGAAGTATTTGAAATCTAGGTGAGTTGTATTCAATACATTAACTACCTAGAATGGCAACATGGATTGTAATTTTTTTTTCTTTTTGTTTTGATTATAACTTTAGTTGTTACGAAATATGCAAAATATAAGTATTTCCATGCATCTTATTTTTTTTGTTTTAATGTCCTATATTTTGTATAGGGTAGGAGCATGAGCATGATTAATGATTAATGGACGATAAGAAATTTTACATGCATAAATACCATAAAGGAGAGAAAATATATAAAAACCTTTACTAGAAAGAAAATACAAGGACTAAACTTTATGCAATGTACCATTGTTATAAAGAGGTATGTGAAAGGGTCTCTTGGAAGTGGAAACAACGTGTCATGTGTCAAGTGAATATAAATCCATCTAGCTTAGTCATGTTTCTAAAAACAAAATGTCTTATGTGATTTCATGTAACATACCCAACCT
>JZKD02S1721526.1:0-26983 GCA_000966675.3 Picea glauca
TATAAGGATTTTATATAGTTTGTATAAAATTTTGGCGATTTTTAAGGTAAAATAATTTTATCCTATAGAATTTGGGCAAATCATTTTTAGAATAGCGAATCGTTTTTTGGGAAAATTTAGATTTCTTCCTTAAAATTTTTAATTTCATATTCTCAACATCCTTAGTTGTTGTAAGCCCCGTTCTTTGTTCTTGATCAGCTACTAATTTTTTTCTAAAACTCGTTAAAATACTTTAGTACCAAATATGATAGATCTGCTTCAAATCTTTTATTTTTTGCAATTTTATGGTCGTGGTTGCGAGAAACCAGTCCACACAGAGTGAAAATATTCCCTTTGGTTGCAATTTGACTAACTACAGGGTGAGACTACTTTAAGGATTGCACTACATATTGCGACCATCTCTTTTAGTCACTCTTTGTTTCTCTGCAAGCTGCGACCAGTTGCATAATGATAACTAACAACGTTGTTATAGACTCTGCAATAGTGAAGCATGAGCATCACCTTCAAAGTCAAATATGAAAGTGTGGAGGCAAAGATATGACATCTCAGCATGACAGAGTTTCAAATCAACATTTAACTTAGAAGTAAATCGAGTTGTTGAGATATTTTTGGAAACAACATTTTTTTAAATATGGCGTGCTTGTAAAGTTGTATAAGACAGTAAGGGGTTGCAGATATAGAGTGTTGACTCTTATCTTGAAATAAATTTTAGTTGTTGTAATAGGACAAAGTAAGTAACCGCTAAGAGTTGACAGGATAGGTTACAGACAAGACGAGAGAGCTCATGGAGCTAGTCCTTACATAGTTTGTTGTTTTATTGTAATAGAAGAGAGGGATAGAGATAGAATAGAGATCAGTAGAGCATAATAGAGTAGAGAAAAGACGTAGTGGAGAACTGCAATATATGTAACTTGTTTCATGAATGAATAGAACAAATAGAATTGTCCCAAATCTTGGACTGTGTTTATTTTAATGTGTGATTGAATGAATGTTGCATTTTGTGTATGTCGTTTAGTTCATTTTGTTCATGTATGATTGTTCGAGAAGTTGATCATATGAGTTTGTGATGAAACTGGATAAGTTTCAATTGTTTCTCTTCTGAAACTCGTATGCAAGGTGTGCATCTCGAACGCAAGGAGTGTGTTGACTTAGTCTCATATTGACTCAGAAGAGTTCAGAGAGAGAGAGCAAAGGAAACTTAGACCAGGTGTAAGGACTGCACAATATCAAGAAGCGACCAAGCGTCAAAGAACCAGAATAGAGGAACGTCAGGAGAGTGAGAAGAATTTATTTTCAATAAATCCTTCGAACTAAGTCATCGAAATCCTCGAATGCAAGGAATGCGTGGGAAGTCAGAATCCTTTAAGTTTAAATCTCAGAAGGGATAACACTTTTCATAAGTGTTGACGAGATCCAAGAATCAGACTCATAGGAGAAGCAAAGGTTGAACCCTTTGATAAATCTTCTAAGTTGGAGGAAATCATAAGCTCAAGAGGAGGATAAACAGTGGTCGTTGGATCAAAGTGAAAATGATCAACAACCGTATGATCAGAGAAAGGTGCACGAGCCTTAGAGCTTCGCACACACAGGAGAGAGAACTTACCAAAGTTTCAAAGTCCTGAAGTAGTTTGGGACCGTCCATCATCAAGGAAGACAAGTGGCACAAGATTCATAGCTCCAAAATTTTGTGGACAAAGAGGAGGTGAAATAGCCAAAGTAAGATATTGATCGTTGATCACCAAGAGATACGTGTTAGTAGACCAACAACTTCGGGAAATCTATTCGAGATTTTTTCAGTTAAGACTTGAAACTCCCAAAGTGAAAATAGTCGAAGAGTCGAGAGCCATCAATCTGTGAGTGGACACTTGTCAACAGATCGTGAGCTCCGGGTAAATTGCATTGGGGTTTCAATTGAGAGTTGAGATTCTCGAACCCCGAAGATCCGTAGGAGATCTAGATCATTCGATCCAGAGGGACACATGGCGACAGATCGTGGACTCTAGGGAAATTCCAGAAAGTAACTCATAGCCGTCAGATCAGAAGAGACGTGGCATAAATTTGTGAACTTCAAGTAAAGTCTCGAAGTAAGCCTCAACCATCTGATTTAGTAGGATGCATGGCAGAATCCCTTGTACTTCAAGGGGAAGTGAAGTTTGAGATTTGAGATCTCAAAAGTCTGGAGACCCGAAGGAGATATCGATCGTTGATTGAGAGAGGGGCCACAAGACCATTGATTTAGTTGAAAGGTCAAACACCCGAAGTAGAAACAGGGTCGTTGATTGAGGAGGACAGGTGTCCATAGATCATCAACTTTGGAAGATTGACGTATGGAGGAAATAAGGTTTTGAGACTTGAAAAGTCTGAAGTCCAGAATCATGAAGGAGATCACATTCGTTGATTTTGGAGGGGCAGATTTGGTTCATAGATTTGGAAAGGGAAGATCTGAACCATCAGTTCAGACAACATCGTCAATATCGGGAGATTGACGGTCTCGTAGCATTGCGGGGATAGGAGTTGTGTGAAATTTAAAACATTGAGGGTGGGTCGCAATGCAGACCATTGTTTTGGCAAGAGGAGACATGGAGGCTCGAGGAGAATTGGGGGCCAAAAAGTGGTTTGATATCAAACCGCCTTTGATCGCGCCTGCAATCACATGGTCACGTGAGGTCATCGCCCAAGGTCATATCAAGAGGAGGCTTATCAAAAAAGGATCTAATGCCCAGTACTCTGAGATTTCGCAGAAGAGTGAGAGGTAAGGTTGCGGGTACCATAAGACCTGCACCATGAAGCCGAAAGGGCATGTGTCTAGATACAGAAGGAGACCACTAAGGTTTTAGAGGGTCATTTGACTCAATAATCAGAGATCCTTGATCGGGAGGTCATTTATCCCTACAGGGGAGTAGGGGGGCTGCATAAGGTGGTATCAAAGCTGATATTGAGTTTGTTTGCAGATAGCAGACAAAGGAGAAAGGAGGTAAATTGGTATCAATTGTGGTATCAAGAAAATTTTATTTCTGTTTGTAAGAATCAGAAGTTGACACAATGGAATCATGCCACCCAAGAGTCGTAGAGCGAATCCAGAAATGGAATAAGAAATTAGGTGACTCTGAATGAGACTGGACGCCATGGAAACAACGTAGAGGAGAGCACCAGATGTTGGAGATATCAGTGAAGCTGAGAGAGAAGAGATAGAGATCGAAGAAAATGTAGTAGAGGATTCTTCACAAGATCGCTTATTGAAAGTTGTTTCAAGAATAGGATCCAGAGCAAGAATAGAGGTACAATGTACGAAGGCAATTTAGAAGTTGAAGAATTGTTATATTGGGTTTGTGCTATGGAAAAATACTTCGATTACGAAGATATCAAAGAATACAAGATGGTGAAGCATGTAGTGACAAGACTGAAAGGTCATCCAGCACTATGGTGGGATGAACTGCAAGCTGAACGCATGAGCAAAGGTAAGCAGAAAATTAAGAACTGGGATAGAATGGTAGCCGAGATGAAAGCCAAATTTATCCTGAAGGACTATCAAATCAATCTTTTCAGGAGATTTCAAAACCTGAGACAAAAAATCTTATCAATGAAGGAGTACACTAAAGAATTTTACAGATTAAACATCAAGGATGGACAGAAACAAAATGAAGATGAGAAAACAACCAAATATATCAATGGGTTGAGATATGAAATACAAGAGGAGATCATCATGATGTTTGTTATTAAAGTCGACGATGCTTATCAAGCAACCTTGAAAGATGAAGAAAAATTGTCCATGAAATAGAGCCAACAAAATAGAGGAGGAAATTCAAGCAGAGGTAAGGGAACCAACAGAGAGAAGTTCCAGAAGTCGAAGCATAAAGCTGGAAAACATCATAGTCACCCTGAGAAAGGTGAAAGTTTCAAAGAAGGACAACATGGAGGAAGAAGTTGTTTCTCCAGAGGACAAGGAAGAGACAGAGGAGGTGAAGTTAGATGTTATACCTGTGGAAAATTAGGGCACAAGTCTTGGGAATGTCCCGAGAGAAAGAAAGAAGGAGGAGTCGAAGCACACATTGCTGAAGCACAGAAGCATGTGGAAGAAGAAGCAACAGAAGGAGGAAAGAACCTCATGATGAGGAAAATCCTTCTTAAACCAGAGAAGGAGGCAGAAGAACCATTTCAGTGAACAAGTCTGTTTAGGACTGCTTGCAAGACAAAAGACAGAGTTTGCAAGGTGATCATAGACAGTGGGAGAATTGATGATCTAGTATCCACAGAGATGGTGGAAAAGATGGAGTTGAAGACAACTGCACATCCAAACCCATACAAGGTATCATGGTTGCAGAAAGGACATCAAGTAATGGTAAGTCAACAATGCCAAGTTGAATTTAAAATAGGAGGTTATAGGGATGAAATATTAAGTGATGCAATTCCTATGGATGTCTGTCATATTTTATTGGGGAGACCATGGTAGTTTGATAGAAAAGTTATTCATGATGGAAGAAAGGATACTTATACCCTAGAAAATAATGGTAGGACACGTATGTTGTTACCCATAGAAGACGAAGAGAAAAAAGGGAAGCTAGTTCAAGTATACTTCTCATGAGTCAGAAGGAACTCTTGAATGAAGTCAAGAAGGAGAAAGAAATACAATTTGTTGTAGTGAGGAAGACTACAATTATCCTTACAAGTACTTCTATGGAAGATTTTCCTTGAGAAATCGAGGAACTGTTAGAAAACTTTGCTAACATAGTAGTGGATGAGTTACCTCACTCATTGCCACCCATTAGGAGTATAAACCATCATATTGACCTTATTCTAGGAGCTAGTTTAACAAACAAAGAAGCTTATAGGTTGACACCTAGGGAGAATGAGGAAGTCAAAAATCAAGTCCAAGAATTATTAGATAAAGGTTTAGTCAGGGAAATTCTAATCCCATACACAATACCAACTGTGTTAAGTCTAAAGAAAGATGGAGGATGGAGAATGTGTACAAATTCCAGATCCATCAACAAGATAACCATTAGGTACAGATTTTCTTTACCAAGGATGGATGATTTGATGGATTGTTTTAGTGGAGAAAGATATTTTTCCAAGATAGACTTAAAGAGTGGATATCATCAAATAAGGATGAGAGAGGTAGATGAGTGCAAAAAAACATTCAAGACAAATGAAGGATTGTTTGAATGGTTGGTCATGCCATTTGGGTTGACAAATGCACCAAGCACATTTATGAGATTGATGAATGAAGTATTGAAAGACTTCATAGGGAAATTTGTCATAGTATATCTGGATGGCATACTAATCTTCAGTAAGACAGAGGGAGAACACTTAAGACATCTGACATCAATGATGGAAAAATTGCAGCAGGAAAAATTGCTAATAAATCTGAAGAAATCATCTTTTATGAAGACAAAACTCATATACTTGGATTTTGTGATCTCTTCAAATGAATTGAATATGAATCTAGAAAAGGTGAGAGCAATCAAATAATGGCCATCACCAAGAAGCATATTTGAGGTGAGAATTTTTCATGGGTTAGCAAGTTTTTATAGAAATTTTATCAGAAATTCGAGTGGTATATGTACACCCATGTTGGACACTGTGAAGAATAAACACAAGTCCTTCAGTTAGACAAAGGAAGCTGGAAAAAGTTTCAAAGTGTTGAAGGAGAAGATCACAGAACAACCAATTCTGGTTTTACCAAATTTTGGAAAGACATTTCAAGTGAGATGTGATGCAAGTGGATTAGCTATTGGAGAAATCTTGAGTCAGGATAATAGGCCAATTGCTTGTTATTAAACATATCATTGGAACTGCTAACAAAGTTGTAGATGCTTTGAGTAGGAGGAGCTTAATTGTACAAGAATTCCAAGCGGAGACCTTAGGGTTTGAACACCTCAAGGAGATGTATAGAGAAGATGCATATTTTAAGGAAGCTTATAAGGCATGCAATAATCCTTTGTTGGGAGATAGAAGTCCATGGACTGAATATTTGATTCAGGATGGATTATTATTTAAAGGAAGCCAACTATGCATACTGAAATGCTCAATGAGAGATAACCTCCTAAAAGAGAAACACAATGGAGGTTTAGCTGGACATTTTGGTCATGATAAGACATTTGCACAACTGAGAAATTTGTATTATTGGCCGAGCATGAGGGCAGTGGTGAAAAGGTTTGTAAACAAATGCAGAATTTGTCAGTATGCAAAAGGAATACAATAGAACATTGGTTTGTATCAACCATTACCAATTCCAGAAAGGTCGTGGGATGAAATCGGTATGGATTTTGTATTGGGATTGCCTAGAACTCATAAAGGGAGTGATTCCATATTTGTTGTGGTGGACAAATTTTCAAAAATGGCACATATCATACCATGCCAGAAAAAAAATGATGCTACACACATAACCAATTTATTTTTCAGAGAAGTGGTAAGACTACATGGATTTTCTAGGAGCATAGTCTCAGACAGGGACACCAAATTTGTAGGACACTTTTGGAGGACTCTATGGAAGAGGCTAGGGAAAAACTTTTCCTTTAGTTCATCATATCACCCTCAGACCGATGGACAGGCTGAAGTAGTGAACATGAGTCTAGGAAACTTGTTAATAAGTTTAGTCACTGAGTAAGGTCATCAATGGAATTAGATTTTGGCATAAGCAGAATTTGCATTCAACAATTCAGTGAACATGAGCATAGGGAAAAGTCCATTTGAAATTTTGTATGGTATACATCCAAGAGGGATTATAGATTTGAGAGATCTGATTCAAGAATATTTCAGAAGTGATGGAGAAGAGGATTTTGCAACATAAATGCAAAAACTCCATGACAAAGTCAGAGAGAAGCTATAGGACAACATCCAGAAATACAAGAAAAGAGTTGATCAAAAGAGGAGAGAATTTCAATTCAAAGTTGGAGATGAAGTTTTATCTCATTTGAGAAAAGAAAGGTTTCCAAGGGGAACATATAACAAGTTGAAGATGAAGAAGATAGGACAATGCAGGATTCTCAGAAAATTCGCAACCAATGCTTATGAAATTGAGTTGTCGGACAATGTTGGGATATCACTGATATTCAATGTTGTAGACCTGTATCCTTACAGGAGAGTTGAGGCAGGGGAATCGGATGATCAGAAATAAGTTTAGTGGGAAGAAAAATTGCCCACAATAGGAAAAACTCAGATGGAGAAAATCATTGAACAAAGATATGGAAAGAAGACCAGGAGGAAGACATATCCTGAATACTTAGTGAAGTGGAAAGATCATCCAATGGAAGATGCAATTTGGGTCATAGAACCTGAAATTTTGAAGCATGGAAAAACAATACGGGAGCTCATGGACAAGAGTCCATGAAAATTTTAACCAGAGGATTATGATGTAGGAGAATCACCTTCAAATTCAAAGACGCAAGTGTGGAGGCAAAGATATGACATCTCAGGATGACAGAGTTTCAAATAAACATTTAACTCAGAAGTAAATCGAGTTGTTGAGATATTTTTGGAAACAACATTTTTTTAAATATGTTGTGTTTGTAAAGTCGTATAGGATTGTAAGGGGTTGCATATATAGAGTGTTGACCCTTATCTAGCAATAACTGTTAGTTATTGTAATAGGACAAAGTAGGTAATTGATAAGAGTTGATGAGATAGGTTGCAAACAAGACGAGAGAGCTCATGGACCCAATCCTTATATAGTTTGTTGTTTTATTGTAATAGAAGAGAGGGATAGAGATAGAATAGAGATCAGTAGAGCATAATAGAGTAGAAGAAAGACGCAGTTGAGAACTGCAATATATGTAACTTGTTTCATGAATGAATATAACAGAGATAATTGTCCCAAATCTTGGATTGTGTTCATTTTAATGTGTGATTGAATGAATGTTGCATTCTATGTATGTTGTTTAGTTCATTTTGTTCATGTATGATTATTCGAAAAGTTGATCATATGAGTTCGTGACAAACTGGATAAGTTTCAATTGTTTCTCTTCTGAAACCCGTATGCAAGGTGTGCATCTCAAATGAAAGGAGTGTGTCGACTAAGTCTCATAGTGACTTAGAAGAGTTCAGAGAGAGAGAAAAGGAAACTTAGACTAGGTGCAAGGAGTGCACAATGTCAAGAAGTGACCAAGCGTCGAAGAACCAGAATAGAGGACCGCCATGAGGGCAAGAAGAATTTATTTTCAAGAAATCCTTCGAGCTAAGTTATCGAAATCCCAAAATGCAAGGAGTGCATATGAAGTCAGAATCCTTTAAGGATCAATCTCAAAAGGGATAGAAATTTTCATAAGTGTTGACGAGAGCCAAGAATCAGACTCATAGGAGGAGAAAGGTCGAACCCTTTGAAGACTGATAAATCTTCGAAGTTGGAAGAAATTAGAAGCTCAAGAGGAGGAGAGACAGTGGTTTTTGTATCACAGTGCAAAGGATAAACATTCGTTTGATCAGAGCAAGGTGCACGAGCCTTAGAGCTTCACACATGCAGGAGAGAGAACTTAACAAAGTTCTGAAGTCTCGAAGTAGTTTGGGATAGTCCATCGTCAAGGAAGACAATTGGCGCAAGATCCACAACTTCAAAATTTTGTGGATGAAGAGGAGGTGAAATAGACGAATGATCCAGGTGGATATCAGTGGCCACCCACCTTTTTCGGATAGCTCAAAACACTTTTCTAGCAATTTTGGCAATTTACTATTTTTAGTAGTTTTTAACTTCCTGGGCCATTTTGAGGGCCCAAATGAAGGTTTTTCAATATAGAGGTTCTCAGTGATATTTGAAGGCATGATTGATCCCAAAAAATGAATCTCCTCGACGATACCTTTCCAACGAGCTAACACACTCCTAAAACAAAGATCGTATGCAAACGTTACGACCCCGGGAAGTTGATGCACTCACTTACCCAAACGAGGCCCACATGACTTTTGCCGCTTAATCCCCTAGGGTTAGGTTTTTGGATGTCTAAGATTTTTTGCATTCCTTCTTATCCTAAAAAGGCCTTAAGAGCCTCATTGTAATCAGATTCTTGCGAATGCGAGTAGCCATCACATCTCTTCTCAGAGATAAGTTGCCACCATTCTAGCGAGTCTTTCACTCTGTATTTTTACAGTCACTGTACATTTCTTTCATTAATAGAAATCACGTATTACTATATATATGTGTTTATGGTGTAATATATGATATATTTCCATTATATTATTGAATATCTACAATATCTCTATGCATTTCTTTATTATATCTCCGATCTCATTTTGTGCCGAAAATAAGCCAGATCAGTGGTATCAAAGCAGGTTGTTCTTGATCATTTTTTCAGTGCATGTCCCTGACGAGGTCCGAGTATAGCAAGTTGGGTATCGAGCTTGTATCTCTTCAAGACAATCTCTCTCGCACACCCAAGAAACCCTCAATGGCGGAAGAAAATAAAAACAACGGAGCAGACAATCCTATCAGTCTGTTGCTTGAGCAAGCTCTCACACGACAAAGGGTTGAAATGATGCAAAATTTTTCCCACATCCTTCAACGCTTGCCGATAGCAACAGGTGCATCTTCATCAAGTGGCGACTTTGGAGGCACCTTTCTTTTCAAGGTACAAGTTAATTTTGATATTCTTGTATTTGAAGGACGGATAGATGCAGAAGCCCTAGACAAATGGTTAAATCTGCTAGAAGGTTATTTCTCTATTCACAAATTTTTTGACAAAGAAAAGATCACCTTCACACTCCTTAAATCTCTCCCCCATGTCAAACATTTGTGGGAAACTTATTGGGAGAAGAGTTCCATAGAGGAGTCTAAAATATATGGGGTCGATCCCACTTGGGATTGTTTTGTGGATGCGGTAAAGGAACAATATTACCCTATTGGAAACTATGAGGACCAGTACATGAAATGGACCACATTACGACAAGAGAGGGGCCAAGCAGTTCTGGAGTTCACCAATACCTTCCATACCTTGTGCACCAATATGGGTATCAAAGACTTTGAATGACATTTGGTTCTAAAATACCATGGGGCTCTACATAGATACATCCAAACTGAAATGGATTTTATGGACATCTCATCACTCGGTGCTGTCTATCGATATGTTGTTAAAATCGAGCAGAAATTTAAGCACCAAAACAAACAGGATTTTGGTTCTGCAAACCCAAAACAACCAAAGTATGACAAAGACGTCCCTAACAAACAGTCTCCTGAAAACTAGTCCAAGCCACATGAAAGGAAGGGTCACAGGAAGACAAAGAAGGACACTAGAAAATGGTACGATTTCCACAAAATCCCCTAGCACAACACTGATGAATGTCGCTCAAAACAGTCACTGGTGGCCGAGATCAAAGACAAGGAGCTGAACCCTATTTCAGAATCTGATTCTGAAAATAATGGTAAAGGATAGATCATTGACGCAGACCCCACTACTATTATTGTGACCGCAACAATTCAACCATAAGAACCAACAGATCCTGAAGAGGGGGAGCGCCTTTTTCATTCATAGATGTGGGTGAAGGGGACCCCGCTACATTTTATTGTTGATAGTGGAAGCCAGAAGAAACTCATCTCATGAGAGGTCATCAAATAGTTGGGATTTTCGACAACACCACACCCACAACCATACAACATTGGGTGGCTTCGCCAAGGATGAGATCTTCGTGTTAGCCAACAGTGTCAATTGTCATACGGTATCCAACCCTTTGAGGATGAGGTATTATATGATGTTGCCCCACTGGATGTTTGTGATGTTCTCTTGGGCCAACCATATATTTGGAAGTGCCATGTTGTTTATGAGTATCGACCCTGTAGTGTCATTGTTACTTTGGGGGATCATCTCTAAGAAATACCATAGGTAGTTCCGACTATTGTTCCACCAAAAAAGTGTCACAAGGTAGTATCTCATACTACAAAATTCAGCTTCTTCACAATCTATTCAAAAGGGGAACCAAAGGACATTGGAACCACTACAACCTCACCCCAAGCACCTTCTATCCAAAAGGAGCAGGTAGACAAGGTTGAAACAAAGCGCAAATATTCCTTATGCACTTCATCCTCTCATGTAGCCCGAATTGTCGAAAATACTTGGCCTTAATAGGTTTGTGATAGACTTCCACAAACTGAGCAGCGCGACGTCTCTAGTAAGGCAAGCAGCTCACCAAGATGCAGATTCAGTAAATGCTTTTCCCTCTCCCCTAGGAACTCAATGCAATGGATACCATTGCTTCCTAAGGAGGGAGGATTGATCTAGGTGGATATCGGTGGCCACCCACCTTTTTCAACTGGCTCAAAACAATTTTCTAGAAATTTTGGCAATTTACTATTTTTAGCAGTTTTTAACTTCCGGGGCCATTTTGAGGGCCCAAATGAAAGTTTTTCAAGATAGAGGTTCTCAATGATACTTGAAAGCATGATTTATCCCCCACAATTAATCTCCTCGATGATACCTTTCTAAGGATCTATCACACGCATAAAACAGAGATCGTATGCAAAAGTTATGACCCCGGGAAGATGATGCACTCACTTACCCAAACAGAGCCCACATGACTTTTGGCACTTCATATCCTAGGGTTAGGTTTTTGGATGTCTAGGGTTTTTGGCATTTCTGGTTATTCTAAAAAGGCCTTCAGAGCCTCATTGTAATCATCTTCTTTTGAATGTGAGTAGTTGTCACATCTCTTCTTAGAGATAAGTTGCCACCATTCTAGTGAGTCTTTCACTCTATATTTTTACAGTCTCTGTACATTTCTTTCATTAATAGAAATCGTGTATTTCTCTATATCTATGTTTATGGTGGCATCTCTAATATATTTATGTTATATTATTGAATATCTATGATATCTCTGTGCATTTCTTTATTATATCTATGATCTCATTTCATGCCGAAAATAAGTCGGATCAGTGGTATCAGAGCAGGTTGTTCTTGATCATTTTTTTAGTGCATGTCCCCGACGAGGTCCAAGTATAGAAAGTTGGGTCTTGAGCTTGTCTCTCTTGAGTAAAATCGCTCTCACACACCCAAGAAACACTCAATGGTGGAAGAAATGAAAAACGATGGAGCAGATGATCATATCAGTTTGTTGCTTGAGAAAGCTCTCACACGACAAAGGGAAGAAATGATGGAGAATTTTTCCCACATCCTTCAACACCTACAGATAGTAACAGGTGCATCTTCATCAAGTGGCCACTTTGGAGGCACCTCTCCTTTCAAGGTACAAGTTCATTTTGATATTCCTATATTTAAAGGACAAATAGATGCAGAAGCCCTAGACAAATGGTTAAATCTGCTAGAAGGTTATTTCTCTATTCATAAATTTTTCAACAAAGAAAAGGTCACCTTCGCAGTCCTTAAAGATATCCCCCATGTCAAACATTTCCGGGAAGCCTATTAGGAGAAGAGTTCCAGAGAGGAGTTTGAAATATATGGGGCCGATCCCACTTGGGATTGTTTTGTGGATGCGGTAAAGGAACAATATTACCCTATTGGAAACTATGAGGACCAGTACAAGAGATGGACCACTCTGCGGCAAGAGAGGGGCCAAGCATTTCCAGATTTCACCAATACCTTCCATACCTTGTGCACCAAGATGGGTATCAAAGACTCCAAACAACATTTGGTTCTGAAATACCGTGGGGCTCTACACAGATACATCCAAATTGAAATGGATTTTCTGGACATCTCATCACTCGGTGCTGCCTATTGATGTGCTGTTAAAATCGAGCATAAATTTAAGCACCAGAAAAAAAAGGATTTTCATTCTGCAAATCCGCAACAACCAAAGTATGACAAAGACATCCCTAACAAATAGTCTCCCAAAAACCAGTCCAAGCCACATGAAAAGAAGGGGCACAGGAAAACAAAGAAGGACACCGGAAAATGGTGCGATTTCCACAAAAGCCCCTGGCACAACACCGATGAATTTCGCTCAAAACAGTCATTGGTGGCCGAGATCAAAGACAAGGAGCCGAACCCTGATTCTGAATCTGATTCTGAAAATACTGGTAAAAGACAGATCATTGACGCAGAACCCACTGCTATTGTCGCGACTGCAGCAATTCAACCAGAAGAACCAACAGATCTTGAAGAGGGGGAGCACCTTTTTCATTCATAGATGTGTGTGAAGGGGAACCCGCTACATTTTATTGTTGATAGTGGAAGCCAGAAGAACCTCATCTCAGTAGAGGTCGTCAAACAGTTGGGATTGTCGACAACACCACACCTGCAACCATACAACATCGGGTGGCTTCGCCAAGGACGAGATCTTCATGTCAACCAACAGTGTCGATTTTCATAAGGTATCCATCCCTTCAAGGATGAGGTATTATGTGATGTTTCCCCACTGGATGTCTGTGATGTTCTTTTAGGCCAACCATATATGTGGAAGCGCCATGTTATTTATGAGTCTCGACCCTGCAATTTCATTGTTACTTTGGGGGGTCATCTCTGTAAAATACCATAGGTAGCTCCGACTATTGTTCCACCAAAAAAAGTGTCGCAAGGTAGTATCTCATACTACAAATTCAGCTTCTTCACAATCTTTTCAAAAGGGGAACAAAAGGACATTGGAACCACTACAACCTCACCCCAAGAACCTTCTATCCAACAGGAACAGGTCGACAAGGTTGCAGCAAGGCACAAATATTACTTCTACACACCGTCCTCTCATGTAGCTCGAATTGTTGAAAATCCTTGGCCTCAACAGGTTCATGACAGACTTCCACAAATTGAGCAGCTTGACGTCTCCAGCAAGGCAAGCAGCTCACTAAGATGCAGATTCAACAAACACTTTTCCCTCTCCCCCGGGAACTCAACGCAATGGATACCATTGCTTCCTAAGGAGGGAGGATTGATCTAGGTGGATATCAGTGGCCACCCACCTTTTTTTGCTGGCTCAAAACAATTTTCCAGCAATTTTGGCAATTTACTATTTTTACCAGTTTTTAACTTCCGAGGCCATTTTGAGGGCACAAATGAAGGTTTTTAGAGATAGAGGTTCTCAATGATATAAAAATGCATTATTTGTCCCCTAAAATTAATCTCCTCGACGATACCTTTCCAACGAGCTATCACACGCCTAAAACGAAGATCGTATGCAAAAGTTATGACCCTGGGAAGTTGATGCACTCACTTACCCAAATGGGGCCCACACGACTTTTGGCGCTTCATCTCCTAGGGTTATGTTTTTGCATGTCTAGGGTTTTTGAAATTCCTTCTTATTCTAAAAAGGCCTTCAGAGCCTCATTGTAATCATCTTCTTGTGAATGGGAGTAGCAGTCACATCTCTTCTTAGAGATAAGCTGCCACCATTCTAGCAAGTCTTTCACTTTGTATTTTTACAGTCTTTGTACATTTATTTCATTAATAGAAATCGTATATTACTATATATCTGTGTTTATGGTGGAATATATGATATATTTATGTTATATTATTGAATATCTGTGATATCTCTGTGCATTTCTTTATTATATATTCGACCTCATTTCGTGTTGAAAATAAGTCGGATCAGTGGTTTCAAAGCAGGTTGTTCTTGATCGTTTTTTCAATGCATGTCCCCGAAAAAGTCCACGTATAGCAAGTTGGGTCTTGAGATTGTCTCTCTTGAGGACAATCTCTCTCACACACCCAAGAAACCCTCAATGGTGGAAGAAAATAAAAATGACAGAGCAAACGATCCTATCAGTCTGTTGCTTGAAAAAGCTCTCACACGACAAAGGGATGAAATGATGGAGAAATTTTCCCACATCCTTCAATGCCTGTCGATAACAACAGGCGCATCTTCATCAAAAGGCCACTTTGGAGGCACTTCGCCTTTCAAGGTACAAATTAATTTTGATATTCCTATATTTGAAGGAAAGATAGATGCAAAAACCCTAGACAAATGGTTAAATCTGCTAGAAGGTTATTTCTCTCTTCACAATTTTTTTGGCAAAGAAAAGGTCACCTTCGCACTCTTTAAAGATCTCCCCCATGTAAAACATTGGTGGGAAACTTATTGGGAGCAGAGTTTCATAGAGGAGTCTAAAATATATGGGCCGATCCCACTTGGGATTGTTTTGTGGATGCAGTAAAGGAAAAATATTACCCTATTGGCAAATACAAGGACCAGTACATGAGATGGACCACACTACGACAAGAGAGGGGCCAAGCAATTCCAGATTTCACCAATACCTTCCATACCTTTCACACCAAGCTAGGTATCAAAGACTCCGAATGACATTTTTTTCTGAAATACCGTGGGGCTTTATGTAGATACATCCAAACTGAAAAGGATTTTCTGGACATCTCATCACTCAATGCTGCCTATCGATATGTTGTTAAAATCGAGCAGAAATTTAAGCACCAGAACAAACAAGATTTTGGTTCTGCAAATCCGCAACAACCAAAGTATGACAAAGACATCCCTAACAAATAGTCTCCCAAAAACCAGTCCAAGCCACATGAAAAGAAGGGTCACGGGAATTCAAAGAAGGACACTAGAAAATGGTGTGATTTCCACAAAAGCCCCTGGCACAACACCGATGAATGTTGCTCAAAACAGTCATTGGTGGCCGAGATCAAAGACAAGGAGCCAAACCCTGATTATGAATCTGATTATGAAAATACTGGTAAAGGATAGATCATTGACGCAGACCCCACTGTTATTGTCGCGACCCCAACAATTCAAGCAGAAGAACCAATAGATCCTGAAGAGGGGGAGCACCTTTTTATTTAACAGATGCGGGTGAAGGGGACCCTGATACATTTTATTGTTGATAGCGGAAGCCAGAAGAACCTCATCTCAATAGAGGTCGTCAAACAGTTGGGATTGTCAACAAAACCACACCCTCAGCCATACAACATCAGGTGGCTTCGCCAAGGATGAGATCTTCATATCAGCCAACGATGTCGATTGTCATACGGTATCTAGCCCTTCAAGGATGAGGTATTATGTGATGTTTCCCCACTGGATGTTTGTGATGTTCTCTTGGGCCAACCATGTATGTGGAAGCACCATGTTGTTTATGAGTCTCGACCCCACAGTGTCATTGTTACTTTGGGGGGTCATCTCTATAGAATAACAAAGGTAGTTCTGACTATTGTTCCACCAAAAAGGTGTCGCAAGGTAGTATCTCATATTGCAAAATCCAGCTTCTTCACAATCTATTCAAAAGGGGAACAAAAGGACATTGGAACCACTACAACCTCACACCAAGCACATTCTATCCAACAGGAGTAGAAAAGTGCAAAGATTCCTTCTGTACACCGTCTTCTCATGTAGCCTAAATTGTTGAAAAGCCTTAGCCTCAACAGGTTCTTGACAGACTTCCACAAACTGAGCAGCGCGACGTCTCCAGCAAGGCAAACAACTCACAAAGATGAAGATTCAACAAACGTTTTTCCCTCTGCCCTAGGAACTCAATGCAATGGAGACCATTTCTTCCTAAGGAGGGAGGATTGATCCAGGTGGATATTAGTGGCCACCCACCTTTTTCGGCTAGCTTAAAACAGTTTTCTGACAATTTTGGCAATTTACTATTTTTAGCAGTTTTTAACTTCCGGGACCATTTTTAGGGCCCAAATGAAGGTTTTTTGAGATCAAGGTTCTCAATGATAGTTTAAGGCATGATTGAGCCCCTAAAATGAATCTCCTCGATGATATATTTCCAACTTTCTATCACACGCCTAAAACAGAGATCGTATGCAAAAGTTACGACCCCGGGAAGTTGATGCACTCACTTACCCAAATGGGGCCCACATGACTTTTGGCGCTTCATCTCCTAAGGTTAATTTTTTGGATGTCTAGGGTTTTTATCATTCCTGATTATTTTAAAAAGGCCTTCAAATCCTCATTGTAATCATCTTCTTGCGAATGCGAGTAGCCGTCACATCTCTTCTTAGAGATAAGCTGCCACCATTCTAGCGAGTCTTTCACTCTCTATTTTTACAGTCTCTGTACATTTCTTTCATAAATTGAAATCGTGTATTACTCTATATCTGTGTTTATGGTGGAATCTCTGATATATTTCTGTTATATTATTGAATATCTGCGATATCTCTGTGGATTTCTTTATTATATCTCTGATCTCATTTCGTGCCGAAAATAAGTCGGATCACTGGTATCAGAGCAGGTTGTTCTTGATCGATTTTTCAGTGCATGTCCCCGATGAAGTCCGAGTATAGAAATTTGGGTCTCGCGATTGTCTCTCTTGAGGACAATCGCTCTTGCACACCCAAGAAACCCTCAATGGTGGAAGAAAAGAAAAACGGCAAAGCAAAAGATTCTATCAATCTGTTGCTTGAGAAAGCTCTCACGCGACAGAGGGATGAAATGATGGAGAATTTTTCCCACATCCTTCAACACCTGCCGATAGCAACCGATGCATCTTCCTCAAGCAGCCACTTTGGAGGAACCTCGCCTTTCAAGGTACAAGTTAATTTTGATATTCCTGTATTTGAAGGACAAATAGATGCAGAAGCCCTAGACAAATGGTTAAATCTACTAGAAGTTTATTTCTCTGTTCACAAATTTTTCGACAAATAAAAGATCACCTTCGCACTCCTTAAATATCTCCCCCATGTCAAACAATGGTTTGAAACTTATTGGGAGCAGAGTTCCACAGAGGAGTCTAAAATATATGGGGTCGATCCCACTTGGGATTGTTTTGTGGATGAGGTAAAGGAACAATATTACCCTATTGGAAACTATGAGGACCAGTACATGAGATGGACCACACTGTGGCAAGAGAGGGGCCAAGCAATTTCAGAGTTCACCAATACCTTCCATACCTTGCGCACCAAGCTGGGTGTCAAAGACTCCAAATGAAATTTGGTTTTGAAATACCGTGGGGCTCTACACAGATACATCCAAACTGAAATGGATTTTCTAGACATCTCATCACTTGGTGCTGCCTATCGATATGCTATTAAAATCAAGCAGAAATTTAAGCACCAGAACAAATGACATTTTGGTTCTACAAATCCGCAACAACCAAAGTATGACAAAGACGTCCTTAACAAACAGTCTCCCGAAAACCAGTCCAAGCCACATAAAAGAAGGGTCATGGGAAAACAGAGAAGGACACCGGAAAATGGTGTGATTTCCACAAAATCCCATGGCACAACACCGATGAATGTCGCTCAAAATAGTCATTGGTGGCCGAGATCAAAGACAAGGAGCTGAACCTTGATGCAGAATCTGATTTTGAAAATACTGGTAAAGGAAAAATCATTGACGCAGACCCCAATGCTATTGTCGTGACCACATCAATTCAACCAGAAGAACCAACATATTCTGAGGAGGGGGAACGTATTTTTCATTCACAGATGTGGGTGAAGGGGACCCCGCTACATTTTATTGTTGATACCGAAAGCCATAAGAACCTCATCTCAGCAGAGGTTGTCAAACAATTGGGATTGTCGACAACACCACACCTGCAACCATACAACATCGGGTGGCTTCACCAAGGACGAGATCTTCGTGTCAACCAGCAGTGTCAATTGTCATACGGTATCCATCCCTTCGAGGATGAGGTATTATGTGATGTTGCCCCACTAGATGTCTGTGATGTTCTCTTGGGCCAACCATATATGTGGAAGCACCATGTTGTTTATGAGTCTCAACCCCGCAGTGTCATTGTTACTTTGGGGGGTCATCTCTATAGAATACTAGAGGTAGTTCCGGCTATTGTTCCACCAAAAAAGTGTTGCAAGGTAGTATCTCATACTGCAAAATTCAACTTCTTCACAATCGGTTCAAAAGATGAACAGAAGGACATTGGAACCACTACAACCTCGCCCCAAGCACCTTCTATCCAATAGGATCAGGTCGACAAGGTTACAACAAAGCACAAATATTCGTTCTGCACACCATCCTCTCATGTAGCCTGAATTGTTGAAAAGCCTCAGCCTCAACAGGTTCGTGACAGACTTCCACAAACTGAGTAGCGCGACATCTCCAGCAAGGCAAGCAACTCACCAAGATGCAGATTCAGCAAACGCTTTTTCCTCTCCCATGGAAACTCAACACAATGGAGACCATTGCTTCCTAAAGAGGGAGGATTGATCCAGGTCAATATTAGTGGCCACCCATCTTTTTCGGCTGGCTCAAAACAATTGTCTTGCAATTTTGGGAATTTACTATTTTTAGCAGTTTTTAACTTCCGGGGCCATTTTGAGGGCCCAAATGAAGGTTTTTCGAGATCGAGGTTCTCAATGAAATATAAATGCATGATTGAACCCCAAAAATTAATCTCCTTGAATATACCTTTCCAAAGAGCTATCACACGCCTAAAACGAAGATCACATGCAAAAGTTACAACCCCGGGAAGTTGATGCACTCAGTTACCCAAACGGGGCCCACATGACTTTTGGTGCTTCATCTCCTAGGGTTAGGTTTTTGGAAGTATAGAGTTTTTGGCATTCCTTCTTATTGTAAATAGGCCTTCAGAGCCTCATTGGAATCATCTCTTCTCAGAGATCAACTGCCACCATTCTAGCAAGTCTTTCACTCTGTATTTTAACAGTCTCTGTACATTTCTTTCATTAATAAAAATCATCTATTAATGTATATCTATGTTTATGGTGGCATCTCTGATACATTTATGTTATATTATTTAATATTTGTGATATCTCTATGCATTTCTTTATTATATCTCCGACCTCATTTCATGCCGAAAATAATTTGGATCAGTGGTATTAGAGCAGGTTGTTCTTGATCGTTTTTTCAATGCATGTCCCCAATGAGGTCTGAGTATAGAAAGTTGGGTCTCAATCGTGTCTCTCTTGAGGACAATCTCTCTCGCACACCCAAGAAATTCTCAATGGCGGAAGAAAAGAAATTCTCAAGGTACAAGTTAATTTTTATATTCCTGTATTTGAAGGACATATAGATGCAGAAGCCCTAGACAATTGGTTAAATCTGCTAGAAAGTTATTTCTCTGTTCACAAATTTTTCGACAAAGAAAAGTTCACCTTCGCACTCCTTAAAGCTCTCCCCCATGTCAAACATTGGTGGGAAACATATTGGGAGCAGAGTTCCATAGAGGAGTCTGAAATATATGGGGTCGATCCCACTTGGGATTGTTTTGTGGATGCAGTAAAGGAACAATATTACCCTATTGGAAACTATGAGGACCAGTGCATGAGATGGACCACATTGCGGCAAGAGAGGGGCCAAGAAGTTCCAGAGTTCACCAATACCTTCCATACCTTGTGCACCAAGCTGGGTATCAAAGACTCCAAACAAAATTTGGTTCTGAAATACCATGGGGCTCTACATAGATACATCCAAACTGAAATGGATTTTCTGGACATCTCATCACTCGGTGCTTCCTATCAAAATGCTTTTAAAATCGAGTAGAAATTTAAGCATGAGAACAAATGGGATTTTGGTTTTGAAAATCTGCAACAACCAAAGTATGACAAAGACGTCCCTAACAAACAATCTCCAAAAACCAGTCCAAGCCACATGAAAAGAAGGGTCACGGGAAGACAAAGAAGGACACCGAAAAATGGTGTGATTTCAGCAAAAACCCCTGGCACAACATCAATGAATGTCGCTCAAAACAGTCATTGGTGGTTGAGATCAAAGACAATGAGTTGAACCCTGATTCAGAATCTGATTCCGAAAATACTGATAAAGGACAAATCATTGAAACAGACCCCACTACTATTGTCGCAACTGTAGCAATTCATCCAGAAGAACCAACAGATCCTAAAGAGGGGGAGCGCCTTTTTCATTCAAAGATGTGGGTGAAGGGGACCCCGCTACATTTTATTGTTGATACCGGAAGCCAGAAGAACCTCATCTTAGCAGAGGTCGTCACACAGTTGGGATTGTCGACAACACCACACCCGGAACCATACAACATCGGGTGGCTTTGCCAAGGATGATATGTTCATGTCAGCCAGTAGTGTCTATTGTCATACAATATCCAACCCTTCAAGGATGAGGTATTATGTGATGTTTCCCCATTGGATGTCTGTGATGTTCTCTTGGGCCAACCATATATGTGGAAGCGCCATGTTGTTTATGAGTCTCGACCCCGCAGTGTCATTGTTTCTTTGGGGGGTCATCTCTATAGAATACCAGAGGTAGTTTTGACTATTGTTCCACCAAAAATATGTCGCAAGGTAGTATCTCATACTGCACAATTCAACTTCTTCACAATCTGTTCAAAAGGGGAACAAAAGGACATTGGAACCACTACAACCTCGCCCCAAGCACCTTCTATCCAACAAGAGCAGGTCAACAAGGTTGCAGCAAAGCGCAAAGATTCCTTCGACACACTATCCTCTCATGTAGCCTGAATTGTTGAAAATCCTTGGCCTCAACAGGTTCGTGACAGACTTCCACAAATTGAGCAGCATGACGTCTCCAACAAGGCAAGCAACTCACCAAGATGTAGATTCAGCAAACGCTTTTCCCTCTCCCCCGGGAACTCAACGCAATGGAGACCATTTCTTCCTAAGGAGGTAGGATTGATCCAGGTGGATATCAATGGCCACCCACCTTTTTCAACTGGCTCAAAACAGTTTTCTGGCAATTTTAGCAATTTACTATTTTTAGCAGTTTTTAACTTCCAAGGCCATTTTGAGGGCCCAAATGAATGTTTTTCGATATCAAGGTTCTCTATGATAGACAAATTCATGATTGAGGCCCCAAAATTATTCTCCTAAATGATACCTTTCCAACGAGCTATCACACGCCTAAAATGAAGATCGTATGCAAAAGTTGCGACACCAAGAATTTGGTGCACTCACTTACCCAAACGGGGCCCACATGACTTTTGGCATTTCATCTCCTAGGTTTAGGTTTCTAGATGTCTAGGGTTTTTTTCATTCCTGGTTATTGTAAAAAGGCCTTCAGAGCCTCATTGTAATCATCTTCTTGTAAATGCGAGTAGCCTTCACATCTCTTCTTAGAGATAAGCTGCCACCATTCTAGCGAGTCTTTCACTTTGTATTTTTACAGTCTCTATACATTTCTTTCATTAATAGAAATCCTATATTACTGTATATCTATGTTTATGGAGGAATCTCTTATATATTTATGTTATATTATTGAATATTTGCGATATCTCTGTGCATTTGTTTATTATATCTCTGATCTCATTTCGTGCCGAAAATAAGCTGGATCACCGAAGTAGGATCCTGACCATTGATCACCAGGAGATACGTGTCAACAGACCAACAACTTTGGGAAATATATTCGATAGTTTCTCAATTGAGACTTGAAACTCCCAAAGAGAAAATAATTGAAGAGTCGAGATTCGTTGATCTCTGAGTGGACACTTGTCAACAGATCATGAGCTCCGGGTAAATTGAGCTCCAAGTAAATTGCATTGTGGTTTCAGTTGAGAGGTGAGATTCCTGAACCCCAAAGAGCCAAAGGAGATCTAGACCATCCAATCCATATGGACACGTGGAAATAGATCGTGGACTCCAGGGAAAGTATCGAAGTAACTCATAGTTGTTTGATTAGAAGAGACATGACATAAATCTATGAACTCTGGGTAAAGTCCCGAAGTAAGCCTCGACCTTCCAATTCAGTAGGACACATCACAGAATCCCATGTACTTCGAGGGGAAGTGAAGTTTGAGATTTGAGATCTCAGAAGTATAGATACTTGAAGGAGATCTTGACCGTTGATCGAGAGAGGGGATGCAAGACCATTGATTTAGTTGAAAGGTCAAACACCCAAAGTAGAAGCAGGGTCATTGATTGAGGAGGAAAAGTGTCCACAGAGCATCAACTCTGGAAGATTGACGTACAGAGGAAATCAAGGTTTGAGACTTGAAAAGTATGAATTCCAGAATCACGAAGGAGATCACATCCGTTCATTTACGAGGGGCATATTTGGTCCATAGATTTGGAAAGGGAATATCTGAACCATAAGTTCAGACAACACCATCAAGATTGAGAGATCAACGGTCTCGTAGCATTGCAGGGATAGGAGTTGCATGAAATTTAAAATTTTGAGGGTGGGACGCAATCCGGAACGTGGTTTTGGAAAGAGGACACATGGAGGCTCGAGGAGAATTGTCGACCGAAAAGTATTTTTATATCAAATCGCCTTTGGTCGCACCCGTAATCGCTTGGTCACGTGAGGTCATCGCCCAAGGTCATATCAAGAGGGGGCTTATCAGAGAAGGAGATAACGCCCATTACTCTGAGATTTCGAAGAAGAGCGAGAGGGAAGGTTGTGAGTACCATAAGACCTGCACCAGGAAGCCGAAAGGGCATGTGTTTAGATACAGAAGGAGACCACTAAGGTTTCAAAGGTTCATTTGACTCAAGAATCAAAGATCCTTGACCAAGAGGTCGTGTAGCCCTATGGGGGGGTAAGGGGGATGCATCAAATAGTGATTGGTTCTCTAGAGGGAGGTCTATACATATTTTTGGGATGACCAACCCAGGCATTGCTACATGAAAACATCAGTTTGTGTGAGCTATGGCATCCAAGATTTTCACACTTACATTATAGTGATTTACCAATATTGAAGAGGATGGTCATGACAAGACTTCTAGAGCTTCAGTTAAAACGGGATGGAATTTGTAGGGGATGTGCACTTGGAAATAATTCCAAGGGATATTTTACAAGGAGTGACAACAGGTCCAAGGGGATCTTGGATCTAGTACATTCATATGTATGTGGACCTATGACAATTTCATGTTTGGGTGGATTCTTGTACTATGTGATATTCATCGATAATCTCTCCCAGAAGACATGGATCTTATTCATGAAGACCAAGGATTAGGTCTTCAATATATTTTAGGAGTTCAGGGATCAAGTAGAGAATCTAATAGGGAAGAATATCAAGGTGTTGAACTCAGATAATAGAGGAGAGTAGACTTCTAGGAAGTTCAATGATTTTTGCAAGGAGGCAGTGATTAAGAGGGAGTTGATTGTTCCTTACAACCCATAGAAGAATGAGGTTGGAGAGAGGAAGAAAAGGTCCATGGTAGAGGTTACCAAATCCACGATTCATAATCAGGATTTATCCATGTTCTTATATGGAGAGGCATATGGTACAATAGTGTACGTCCATAATAGGAGTCCTCACCGGATCTTGGGGGACAAGAATCCTGAAGAGGCTTTCACAAGTGTGAAACCATAGGTCAAACATTTGAGGATATTTGTTTGTCTATTCTGCATTCACATTCCCAAGGAGAAAAGGATGAAGTATGATCGAAGGGGACATTTTTTGGATACAACAAGACATTAAAGGCTTACAAAATCTACATTCCAGGACAACACTAGATAAAGTTCAATCAGGATCTCACTTTTGACGAAGACACAACCTTCAAGAGGTCCATAGAATCTCACTTGGAGATCGATAGTGAGGAGCAGGAGGCTCTGAAGGATGAGGGTTTAGGTCCCTCTGTTCCATTTGATCATCCTTTAAACTATCAAGAGAATTCAGCAAAGCCAACTGAACCAGTGGACCCGCCTAGAGTCGTTGTTCCAAAGACCAAGAAGAGGCCAATATGGCTTCATGATACATTGCAGGATGTAGAGAGGCATCCAACTCCTTGTGGTAATTTCAGAAAATGTAGACGATCTCATAAATTCTCGAGTTATATGGAATTGATATGTCACATCGTTGATTTCAAACCTTCCAATTATGAGGAGGCAAAAATCCAACAAGTTTGGATAGATTCCATGATGGAGGAATATCAGTCCATCATGAAGAATGATGTGTTAAATATTGTTCCAAGACTTGAGGGGAATTTAGTGGTGAATTCCAAGTGGATCTACAAGATCAAGCATGCAACACACTATAGCATCGAAAAGTACAAAGTGATGTGCGTGGAAAGATGGTTCTCCTAGAAAGAGGGAGTGGACTATGAGGAGACGTTTTTTCCAGTCATTGTGTACACTTCCATCAGGACCATTATTTCCATTGCAATAGTAATGGATTGGATATTACGCCAAATGGATGTAAAGACTACATTCCTCAATGGTGTGATTGAAGAGGAAGTGTACATAAAACAACCTTAGGGCTCCTTCCCACCTCAACCTGAAGGATAACTTCCTTTGAGTTGCTCAACCTTTGGAGCTACCTGCTCCTTTTTATTTCCACTCTCATTGATAGATCTATCATCTCTTGATATTTGGATGAAAGTCCCTATTCAACCATATGCGATCCCCTTGAGTCACATTCCTTCGTGACCCAGTCACTTGAGAATAAGTCCTTCTTTTCTCCCTAGTGGATGACTTAAGAAAACTTGAGGTTGACCACTACCATCTTCCTGCTTAGTTGGATTCATGGACCTCTTCTTGAGGTTTCTCTATCAGTTGCCTGAACTTGTTTCCTACTGCCTAGACCCCTGCCTGAGGATGCCTAGGGCTTCCCCCAACCTTCTACTTTCCATGGTATCTTCTAGGCTACCCTAATCCTTTCTATGTGTTGTCCAACTATCTTATCATGTTGCCTAGGATGCCTACCCTCAACCCAGTGCACCTATGGGTTGTTCAGGTGCCCTGTTGGGCTGCCCGATGCTAACTTGGTGAGTTGGGATGATTGTTATCCCTCCAGGCCCACAACTACCTTCCTTCCTGCAACTTGTCAGTTTTTATTCCACATTGATCGATGCTCCTTCCCCATCCCATGGGTCCTCCTTCAATCAGTTAGTGTTTTAACTCTGTCATCACTTGGCTGCTACACGATGGATGTTGAAAATTAACCCTCAACATGTACCTTTTTCATTGGACAAAATATTTGGTGGATGGGTTCCTCTGCCACCTCCATGCCCAGCCTGCTGAATTTTACTCGATCTACTCTACTTGCATGGAACTTTGAATTCTTTCACTACTTTCCAGTCTATAGCTCCATATCTGCCCCGTGTCTCCCTTACTCTAGAATCCCCCAAGCTCCTTCACCAACTACCCTTGTTTCTCTACCTCTACTGAAACTCATGCTCCTTGCTACAGGCGGCTACCTCTGTAGCCCATGTCCACTACAGACCTGGTGGTTTCACCTTGTCCCTGCACTGCGTACCTCATAGTGGCTTGCGACTGTTGATTTGAAAGGTGGATGTGGTGCTCGCTATTGATGCGGCTGAGCCCACACAGACTATTTCTCCTTTCAACTTGATCTCAATTTACCTGATGCAATACTTACCAACCTGCATGGATTTTCCATGTCCTCAAAAGTTAGCGTGCTTGTGCTCCTATGTCATCACCTCACGCGACTCCTTTGCATTCCTGTTGATTCCTATTGCTGATCCATGCGACCAATCACCCAACTATCAATTGATTTTTTTTGGCAATTCCAACTGTTAGAAAAACAAGACCGCGGAGCAATAAAATAAAACAAATGCAGAAACAAAAAACACAGAAGACACACAATACAAGAGAGACACAGATTTACGTGGTTCACCCAGTGTGGGCTACGTCCACCACAGAAATTGCCAGGTCCTTCCTTTATTATTATCAAGCAAATGAAGGGATACAACCTATAGCAAAAACCCACTGTAACTTCCTCTTCTTTCTCTCACAGTCTCCTCTCTCAGTATACAATATTCACCCTTGTACATAGCCGCAATACATTTCCCTCATAAAAGAGGGTTGCCTTCTAGAGAAAAAACCCTAACATAATCTCCACCGTTAGATCTGCAACCTTTTAATGAATGGTCCAGCTTTACAATGAAATTACAATATACTTTTATAAGGCAATTTTTGCTTCGGGGGCTTCTCCCCCGAACCCCCGCTGGGGGGCCGCTTGCCCCCGGACCCCGCAGAGGGGGTACCCCCCCTCTGCACTCCCCCGCGTGGAAGAGTGTACATACTTATGGGGTGTAAATACTTCATGGGGTATAAACACGGCTGGAAGCAAAGACCTCTGAATTAGGAAGATAATCAGGCTCCACAACCAACAATCTCCCACTTGGAGACTGATCTCAACAACTCCACTACTGCTGTATATGCTGGACTCTAAACCTTCTTGGACCTGGAAAATTTCTCATCTTCATCTTCATTCTTGAAGACTAACTGAAACTGAGCAAGAACTCAGTTTCTCCCTGGTTACTCCCTTTGTTAACATGTCTGCAGG
>JZKD02S1721526.1:34043-54270 GCA_000966675.3 Picea glauca
GGCGAGTTGTACCTGTCATGGATGCAATTCTTTCCAAGCCCTTTATTGCCTTTATTCTTTCTTTTCTTTATTACTTTTTTTTTCTTTTTATTTCAAGGTCTAACTAGAGGACACTTCCTTGGCATGGTGACCAGAGTTGATAGTTTTACCTATAAGTACTCTCACAGAGATGATAAGGTTGGCTTGTGATGAGACCCCCTTTCCCTTAGCCATGCAACCAAAGGTCACTGCCCTAGCATGGTAACCAGATAATGGAAATTCCATGCTGCTAGGTAAATATGAACATAATGGGTTGGCTCTTGATGAGACCCCCCATCCTCTTGGCTAGGTCTTGTTTTGTTATTTTTCTTCGGGTCCCTCTTGTTTCTTATTGAGAGGCTTTTTATTGCCTTCTCGGGGATCCCTGGGCGAGGCATCTCTAGGTTTTATTTTTTATGGATTTTATCTCTTACCAATTTCTTTTACCCCCTAGGCCTTTAGCCCCTTATTCCCACAGGATAAGGTGTAACCCCACAAATAGGTCATCCTAATGTTCGTACTAGAGGAATGGGATAGATGAATGGGAGATAAGATGTAAAATGATAATATGATGGGAGAAGACATTGGCTCTTCAAAATCCCCCCTGGTGGCTAACAAAAACCTATGGGTACAAGATTGATAGGGTACCCTGTCGATCCCCCCAACCATGGTCAAGTGGGTTAGTGTAAGATCCAAGCAGTCGTCATAAATGAAAGGAATCTGATGCATATATTTGAAAGTTATAATGATCAAACATGACACATACAATGATACCTGAACCAATTACCTCATGGATCAAGAGTCTTCTCTGATACAAGTCCAAGCCGAAGGTGATGGATGCTATTGCTGCTGACAGGACAAGTCTGATGAAGAAGAAGAAATATGGGCCCTCCAGGGCCATTCTTAGGTCAATCCTTCTCTTGGTACTCCATGTCTAGGACCTGTGGGCCTCGAGACATGATCTCCTAGTTATCCCTAGAAATCGGGGATAACATTTGGCTCCAACTTGGGGACATGTGCTCACCGTAGAGTGCATGAGAACCTCAACATATCTGGCATAAACCTGCAGACCTACTCACACTTGAAAAGGGCATCAGTAACAAAGGGTCGGTGGTATTGCCACCCCATGACAAAATATATATATGACTGAAATAAAACAATCAATATGCATGTGAGGAAACAAACTAACATGAAATGAAAATGGTATAATATAGGGAAGAATGCCTACCTACCTATACTTACCTATGGAGTTAGGTAACCCCATCCTGGTGGGGTTTGAGGAGGCGTTCGCTGACAGGCAGTGTGCGCCTTTGTCCATCCAGTGAAAACAGGTAATAAGAGTCATTAACTGGCTTTCTTCCGACCTTAAAAGGGCCAAACCAAAAATGCTTTTTTCCTTTTATATTAATAGGCTTCCCTTTATTGGCATCCCACATCCAAACCATGTCTCCCTCCTGGTACTCTTTGACTCTGAAATTGGTCGTTCCTTGAATAACCCTGGTGTATTGCATAGAGGGAGGTGGGTGGGATTCTGCTATAAACATTTCCTACTGCGAAGGATGGATCCGTACATCATCTTCCACCTTCTTTAGTATTTTCGCAGTCTCTGATTCCTGAGATTTGAGCTCGTCCATGAGTTGTTGGTATTCTTCTCTCTTGGGCCATTTAATATGATTCAGATTTTCCTCCTTTGGAAAAGGCGTATCTTTTGGAGAATATTTGTGAGGAGTCGGCCTGGTTTTGTCATGTGCTTCGTCATCTTTGATGGAATCACTGGGCTTTTTCACATAAGTTGTAGTTATAGGTACATTTTGGACATGACCAATAGTTCCATCTTTTAATGGTCCATCTGATCCTTGGAAAAAGTTGTCAAATCGCTCTTTGATAGATGGTACCTTTATGACTTCTCTAAAAGGTATGGTTACAAGCATCTTGGATAATGCCCCTTCAAGGTCAAAATTCAGTTTAACCCTTTCAGTATTGGATGTTTTAGGAAAGATTACATCCATAGGTGGTTTTTATGTTTGGTCAGTGGAAGGTTGGTCCAACTTATTTCTTCTATACACCTGGAACTCTTGTTGATTTAGATTTTCTTTTGATTCCTGGTCTAGTTTGTTTATTACCGCCATCCTAGCTAACCTAGCTGCTTATTTCATGGCCTCTTGATGCTCTTCAACGGTGATATTTATTTGAGGGCCTTCTATGAAGTGGTCTATATTGTTTACTTGTTGATGTTCACCACTATTGTAAGGAAACTTATGTTCCCAGTGTGCCTCACTGCATTGAAAACACCAAGGATTTTCATCCATAATGACGGTGCTTGGAAATTCTATGTCTTTGAAAACGTCTTTGTTCCATTCGACAAAATTACTCACTCTTTGTATTGGATAACCATCTTCGTCCAAATCTTTAGAGATATCAGAGGCATCATCGGAATAATCACCCCAATTTGTGTCCTTTTCTATCAAGGGAAAAGTGGGGCAATCTCGAAACGAGTAAGGATCCACTGAAAAGGGTGTTTGTTCATATTTCTCAGAATGATTGGTTCGTAATAATGTGGGAAACCCCTTAAAAGGAAATTGGTCATCTGAGTCCTTCTTTTCTAGAAAATAATTTTTTAACATTTCACAAATCCTTTTAACCCTTTGTAGCATTCAAGACATACCAGTGCTTGGATCAGTTTCTTCAGACTTATTGGCTTCACTCATATCTTGATCTTCCAACATTGGTGTGTCCAAGACAAACAAGGCATCTTCAAAGTTAGGTTTTTTGTGAGTGTCCATGCCCAAATCCTTAGATGGCTTATGTTGTCTCAAGGCATTCAGAACATTGTTTGTGTTTGAGAAAGTTGTGTTCCATTTCCTTTTGGGAGGCATGAGTTTTACTTCAAGAATTTCTAGGAATTTAGGCTCAGCTTCAGTGACATCCTCATCACTAGATTATTTGGGGTTATTATTGTGCGAGAGATTGACTTGATGGATGTAGTCTTCAAACTCAAGGTTCTGCTCAATCTAGTAAGCAAAGTCTTGTGCTTCTTCTAGAGTCGAGGGTGATCGATCTTTGAGAGTAAACTGCAAAACTCCTTCCAACGGGTTCAAGTAGTGTTGGAGGACAGCTTCTTCCGAGAAACTAGGCCTGATCTTCTTGAGTAGAAGGTTGAACCTATCATTGAAATCCTTAATGCCCTCGCTAGAGTCTTTGCAAATATTAGTGTATTGAGAGTAAAGGGAATCCATGCTTTCTTTTTCACACCAATCTTTCTTGAAGGCTTGTTCAATAACTTCAAGGGTTCGGATTCTTCCTTTCGGGAGTTTGTTAATCCATCTTCTGGCACTTCCAGTGAGTGAGCTCACAAAGAGACTTAAAAATACATTGGGGTGTTCTTGTCTGGATTGGTGAAACTGGAAAGCATCACAGAAGTCGGTCCAATGAGAGTTGCCATAGGATCCATCTTCCCCTGAAAACATAGGTATCTAGGACTCGACCTTCTTAGGTAGATCATGTAACCCCCCTTGGGTGTTAGGTAAGCTTAAAGGACCAAAGAGTTCTTTATGAGACCATTTGGGGAAACTTACAGAGGTGACAGGATTAGTAGTACTTGAAAGTATATACCGACGCCCACTACGGGTCGTCAGTAGCTATTTGTGGAGTCGTCAGATGATTTTCTTGAAATCATCAAAGAAAAGGGAAAACACCTTAGTGGATTTTCTGAGTAAGCTTGTAAGATAAGGATCTAAGGCAAGGCTTACCGAAAAGGTTTTTCGTCTGAGGAGAATTGAATCAGTATTCCCCAACAATGGTGCCAAATTGTTATCACACAACTTGTAGTTTAGGTCAAAGGCTAAAGGATAGAGATCAAACTCCCGTAACAAGAACCTTCCCCACCCAATGTCACCTCAATGGGGAGGTTCTTTTTGTTTAGGGAGGTTAGCCTAGGGGAGACGTCCCCGACAACTTGGGGTTTTGAAGAGGCTAAGGTATAAAGAAAGGTTAAAGTTCCCTCCTCACAAGTTACCACCTAAGTCAGATAATCCGACTAAACAACCAATAATGAAGTGTATGCCCAATTGAAAACACTTGCCCGGAACAAGACAACAACAATACAATATATATATGCAGGCTCTAACTCAAAGGGTTAGTACTTCAATAACTATCTTCTATCATTTAATAAGCAATGTAAAGTAATAGATACAAATGAAGTCAATGTTTTGTCAATTATCTATGAAAGAGCATCAATTCATCAATATCTATCAGGATGATCAAGCCTACAATGCATCCAATCAACAATTTTCTCAATAAATGATTCAAATCATCATTCAATTTCTTATATTCAAGATTTGTTACGTCAAGATGAGATAATCAACTGTGACATCAACCCTAATTAAGTTAGTTTGTTAGTTAGGGTTTCAAAATTTAAAGTTTTGAGAATGGTTTTGTACACTAAGACTTCAACGTTGGAGGTTAGAGATCAATGCCTTAGGGTATATGGAGTCAAACAAGATAAGGGCACAAGGTCTTGAAAGGATGAAGACTTAAAGACTAGAAGGAAGGGTTCTAAGGTGCTGCAAAGGCAGGGCCCTAGAATCAAAACCCTAGGGGAAAGAGGCTCACTCTGGTGTTGCTTAAGTAAGGCCTCGTGCTCTTTCCTCCTTCTTTAGGTCAACTTGGAAAAACGGCTAGCGTAAATGATAAGTCTAAGGGAGAAAGTGTTGTAAGGACAAGGATTTCAAACCCTAGAAGATGAAGGCCCTAGGTGTAGATAACCTAGGCCTACGGCGTCACCCTCTTTCAACCTATAAAATTCAACGCTAACTTAAGGGAAGAAGCAAGATGAGTGTAGCAAAGGCTAGGCTCAATCCCTCTTCTTCAATGGCTGAAAAATCTCTCTTTAAGGGGACATGTAACAATGACCTACTTGTGTGCTTGTTACCTAGGGTTTTAAATCAGCAATTTAATAAGCAAAATGCAAGAAATTAGACCTACAACCATTCAATTAAGAAGTTTTGCAAGAAAATCACTTACATATCATGAAGAAATCACATGCAAACCCTAGTTGTAAACCTTCCTTGAGAGAAATGCCATAAGATGCCAAAAATATCCTTCCAATAGCAAGTGTGCCTCACTTAGACAACAAAAGTACCCTAGGAGGGCGCAAAAATCAGACCTCACAAGTGTGAGTGATTTGTGTTATGTCAAAATGAGGGAAAACATCCTCAATATATATCATCCAGTGACCTTTAATTAAAATTAGGTCATTAAAATAGTCGACAAGGATAATAACTAAAATTCATATTGTTTTACATACTGCTAAAAGAAAAACCCTAAATGAGCAATGAGCAAGACGTCTATCCTTTTTGAGGGAGACGTTGGCCCTTTTTAGGGCAAATCATAGCACTAGATCACAAATGTTGGCCCTCTCTGGGTCTCCAAACTTTTCCACACGTGCCAAACTGCCATGTGCTAGAGGTGATGTCAAGGGCCTCTAGAAGACATCCTAGGTCATCAAAGGGACACGTTCCACCTACAGTGGGTCAACCCCCTAGGTCTGGGCTCAGCCAAGGCGTCCTGGATGAAAATGTCCTTCTTCTTCTCTCGTGCAAAGGCTTGACCAATCACTATCCTGTCTTTGCCCCTAATGAGGTCCCATCAACCATTTGATGGGCTCTTTAGCCCCATGGAGGTCCGAACTAATCATCTCCCCATGTGTACCAGTCCACTTGGTACCTATCCATCGGGCATGGCCCTGCACATAAAAAATTTCTCCCTCCATGTGCTCATTAGTCCTAGGGATCATAGCAATGTCAATCATACTTCATCATTAATTTTATCAAATGCATGCATAAAATCCCTAGAATGCCATCTAATAGCTCAAAGACATTACAATGACCTACTATACAAGGCTGAAGAAAAAGACAAAATGCCCTATTGGGCCAGCATCCATAAGAAAAGGAAAGTTCCCAAAGGATAACATCCAAGCCATGTAACACGAGGTGGTGTGGTCAAAGGATGTCCAGACATAGTGAAAGATAGGGGTGATATTATCCGTGGGTGCCTTTGTAGGAGGCGAGTTGTACCTGTCATGGATGCAATTCCTTCCAAGCCCTTTATTGCCTTTATTCTTTCTTTTCTCTATTACTTTTTCTTTCTTTTTATTTCAAGATCTAACTAGAGGACACTGCCTTGGCATGGTGACCAGAGATGATAGTGTTACCCACAAGTACTTTCACAGAGATGATAAGGTTGGCTCGTGATGAGACCCCCTTTCCCTTGTCCATGCATCCAAAGGTCACTGCCCTAGCGTGGTAACCAAATAATGGCAATGTCATGCTGCTAGGTACCTATGAACATAATGGGCTGGCTCATGATGAGACCCCCCATCCTCTTGGTTAGGTCTTGTTTTGTTATTTTTCTTCGGGTCCCTCTTGTTTCTTATTGAGAGGCTTTTTATTGCCTTCTTGGGGATCCCTAGGAGAGGCATCTCTAGGTTTTATTGTTTATGGCTTTTATCTCTTACCAGTTGCTTTTACCCCTTGGGCCTTTATCCCCTTCTTCCCACAGGATAAGGTGTAACCCAAAAATAGGTCATCCTAATGTTCGGACTAGGGGAATGGGATAGATGACTGGGAGATAAGATGTAAAATGATAATATGATGGGAGCAGACGATGGCTCTTCAAAATCCCCCTTGGTGGCTAACAAAAACCTATGGGTACAAGCTTTCTAGGGTACCTTGTCGATCCCCCCAACCATGGTCAAGTGGGTTAGTGTAAGATCCAAGCATTCATCAGAAATTAAATGAATCTGATGCATATATCTAAAAGTTAAAATGATCAAACATGACACATACCATGATACCCGGACCAATTACCTCATGGAGAAAGAGTCTTCTCTGATACAAGTCCAAGCCAAAGGTGATGGATGTTGCTTATATTGACAGGACAATTCTGATGAAGAAAAAGAAATACGGGCCCTCCAGGGCCATGCTCAGGTCAATCCTGCTCTCAATACTCCATGTCTAGGACCTGTGGGCCTTGAGACATGATCTCCTAGTTATCCCTAGAAATCAAGGATAACAGGTTTCTCGAAAGAAGTCGATCTAGAATTTTGTAGGTATCAGGAAAATTCTAGAAAAACCATGGTTAAGTGAATCCCCACAGGTTGAGTATAGGGTGTCTCGTGAGGCCCCACTAGATGTCCAACTTCATCTCCTGAGGACCTCTGCAATCAAGGTTTGCATCAAACTATTGGAACGGATCTGAGAGGGTTACAGGAGGGATTGCAAAATTGTTTTAAAAGTGGGCAATGTTGCAGCAGAGCATTGTAGGGATTGGAGATTCTTGAAGCACTTGACATCATTTATTTTCATCATTCCATGTTTTATTTTGAATTGTTTTCTATTAGTGGACATTCTAGTTGCCTTGCAACCATTAGACCTGCGTGTTTAGATTTATTTTGCAGTTGTTATTATATCCATTAGAGATATTTTTTTTTTTGTGATTTGGGGGTTTCAAACCATAATATGATTCCATGGTTATCTGCTCTATTTTCTATGTAATGGATGCATGTAATATGTTTGGAAATATTCCTATATAAGAAATTTTTTAGCAACAACATTAATGTCAAGTGTAACAAATTTACACAAAGAAATAACAATTTCTATATAGTCAATATAATATTCCATCCCAGCATAGTCGGGGACATTAAAGTGGTATCAGAGTTGGTGATTCTTCCATCCTGTGACTACATTAATGCCTAGGAGAAAAGGGCGTGGAGGAAAACCCTTTCGAGAGTCACTGGAAAGAGACTAAACTAAGTTAGATCTAGAAGGAGGCATGGGGACCATGGTGAGGAAATAACCTTAAAATTGTTGGAGTCCATAGTCGAGGGACAAAAATAGATGGCCAACGAGCAATGACAATTTACACAGTTCCTTACCATCACCTAAGAAAATCAAAACCATGGGGACTCCAATGGGAACCAATTAGTGGGCATCCAAAGAGGAGGTGGGACTTATGTAGAAGGTAACAATAACCATACCCCAACCCATGGCATGAGTTTAAATATTTATAGGCCCCTATTACCACAATTCTTGACAAGGGCATCCTACAGAATCATAGGAGAAACCAGATCAGGGGCTTGATATTAATTCCTCATACAAGGAGAACGAGAAGCTAGATGAAGATATTCGGGAAACATTGTCCTAGGAGGACTTCTACAAGCTCAAACAAAGGAAAATACCTAGGGAATGGAATAGAGTAGTGAAAATTCAACAAAACTTTGACCTCATCCGTAAGGTGGGTAGGATGAATATCCCATATTTTGAAGGGTCTTCCAAGAGCTCAACTAGATCATGGGTACATAAGTTGGACAATTACCTCCAACTTAACCCAATGACCGAGGCAAAATAAATTAATTATGCCACCCTTCACTTGGAAGGAGAAGCTCACGAGTGGCGATATCATCGAATGGTAACACTAGGGCATGCCAACATCACTTCATATGTGGAATTTACTCAGGGATTGAATGACAAGTTTGAAAAGAAGGATCCTAAAATCCACTTCAAGGAGTTGGCACAGTTGAGGTAGACAGGTACACCAAATGCATACATCAAATATTTTCAATAGATGGAATTCATGGTGACAGATATTTCTCAACAACGGTTGGTGATGATGTTCACAGAGGGTCTAGTTGATCCCTTGAGAGGATGGGTGAAGAAATTTATACCAACCACACTTAATAATTCCATCATGAAGACTCAGGATATGGCAGACATAACACCTAAGAAGGAACCAGTGAAACCATTTATCCCACAGAAGGGTCAAGTGACGAAGCCTCCCAAGAAGACATGGACGAGGAAGGAAAAGATGAATGAGGAGACTCAAAGACAACTGAGGAGGAATAAGTTTGATATAGATACAAATAACCTTGGGAGTCGGGCCACTGATGCATGGGAAAATGTAAGGTCCATTATATTAAGGTACTATATGACAAAGAATATGACAATGAGGAAGAGACCCACCACACATAGGATGATGGATAGAGTAGTGGTGAAACACCACACCTTGAGATTATAGAGAACACACCATTGCAGGAAGGGGTCAAGAAAGTAACCATTCCTACACTTTCAAGAGTCCCCCGGTATTATATTTTTAGGATCATAGATATTTTGCAGGGATAGAGAGTTATCGCTCTGATCGATGGCGGGGCCACCCACGATTTCATCGATGTAACACTAGTGGATAGAAGACACATTCCCACAAAGGAATTTGATGGATTCAATGTGGTGGTAGCACTAGAAGATGGGTACAAATGACTTTTACTTAGAGGATCCAAGGGTTGGATGTGACATTGGGAAAACTACACATTGACTGATGACTTTTATGTAGTGGATTTAGTAGATACCAATGTAGCATTGGGAGTTCAATGGTTATATTCCCTTGGATATTTCAAAATGAATTGTTAAATCATGAAGATGGATTTCATTGACACAGGGGGTCGGCAAGTGATTTTGAGAGGTATGTTATCGGGAGCACCAAGGTTCGTTTCTAACAAACACATGAAGGCTATATTTAGACATGGGGATCTGGCATGTGTAACATAATGTTTGATCACCACACATAAGTCATCCCATGATCGAAAACACTATCATGAGGAAATACAAAAGATGCTTGGGAAACACGATAAAGTTTTTAGACCGCTACGAATAGGGAGACCACAAGACATAGGGTTTGAGCATGTCATCAAGTTAGAAGAAGGAGAAAAACCAGTGATCAACACACCATAGAGGAATCTGAAGAAGTTTAAGGATGAAATAGAGAAGGCTCTAGTCCCTTCTTCTCTTGAGTGGTACTAGTAAATAAGAAGGATGGAAATATGAGAATGTGCATCGAATGCAAGGCACTAAACAAGAGAACCATCAAGAATCAGTATCAAATACCCATGATCGATGAGCTGATAGATGAACCACATGGGGTTGTATACTTCTCAAAGATTGATCTTTGATTGGGGTACCATAAAATTCAAGTTAGAGAGGAGGAAATCCATAAGAAAACATTCAACTATCAATATGGACACTACGCGTTTCTAGTCATGCCCTTTGGGTTGACTAATGCACCTGCTACTTTCCAGTCATGTATGAACCATATTTTCAACAAGAAGTTGAGGAAGTTGTTTCTAGTCTTCTTTGACAATATACTGATCTGCAATATGACTTGGGAGGAACATCTGCAGCATGTGGATGATATTCTCAACATTATTGAGGAGGAGTCATTGTTTTCCAAGGAGGCAAAGTGTGATTTTGGACTAACAGAGATCCTATATCAGGGACACGTGATTGGTGTGGATCCATTAAAGGTGCATCAAGAGAATATCCAAATAATATTATATTGGCCCACCCCCAGATCTATCACAAATTTTTGAGGATTATTTGGGATATGCAGCTATTATAGGTGCTTTGTGAAAGGATTTTCACAATTACATGCGTCGTTGACATACGTCGCCAAGAAAGGGCCTTTACCATGGTCAGAGGATACATAGGTAGAATTCAACATAATGAAGAAAGTGATGAGAACCTTTCCAGTATTAGCACTCCCAAATTTCATTGAGCCTTTGGTCTTGGAATATAACACATCTAATCTATGATAAGGATATTTTGGCCATCATGCATGCACTGGCCAAGTTCAAATAGTACCTGGTCAAAGGACGCTTGTTATAGCACAAAATGCTACACTTATGCATTTGTGCCATGGCCTAACCCTTTCCCAAAGATTTCTAAACATTTTCCCAAATTGCCTCTCCAAAATCATCTTAAAAACATGCCTTATGAACATATATGCAGGTTTCCCTAGTGAAAAGAGAGGAAATCCATGACTCTCCATCTTGCAACCCCCATATGCCCTCAAAAATCATAAAAAATAAAATAATTTTGTGTTTTCCGGCGGGTTTTTCGATTGGGATTGTTTCCCAGCATCCCTTTCCTATACACATCGAAATCCAACTCCCCAAACCTCTTGGGGAAGAGATAAAATCACTCTTGAGGGATAAGGAGAGGTCATGTCCCTTTGTGCAATTTTATGTTGTCATCATTTAGCAAGCCTCCCTCTCCTATAATCCTATGAGCAACACCCCCTTATTTCTGGAAACTCCTTTTACATAATCTATTTCTTATCTATATGGCTATTGGTTGTATCTGTATCCCTATTTGGGCCATCCAAGGAAAATTATAGTGGCTGAGTAGATGGTTGAGGGATTCTTGGAGGAACCTAGAAAGTTGGCTTCGAGATAGTGCCAAAGGTGAGATAAGGTTGTAACTTACCTTTCTAATTTGGTGTTAATAGAAGAATTTGTTTTTACTCCTATCATGTGTTCGTTGTATGTATTTTCTTACTAAGTTTACTTTAAATATGATATATGACACATATACCCTTTGATCGTGTAACTACCTTCGTAGCAACTATTGTATTGTGTCCATTTTGCAGGTTACTTCCAGCAAAGGATCTAGAGTTCGTCAAGAACAAGGAGTGGGATCGACATCAAATGGGAAACTTAAGGTGCACCCTTTCTCCCTCTTCCTTCCCCAAAGTTTCATTGTAAAGTAGTTACTCTTTCAGTTTTTTTGTGCTTACCTTGGAGATAATATTTCCATCTTCTCTATACAGTCTTGGTATGTTGCAATTTTGGCCCATAATCATGGTGGAAATATCTCGTAAACAACACTTTGTGGTTAGGACTGACCACAACATATTGAGATATTTCTTGGAGCAGCGGGACCTAAATGAAAGGAAGCATAAATGAGTGAGTAAGGTGCAGGAATACGATTTTCATATTGAGTATGTAAAAGGAAAGAAGAACATAGTTTTCGACTCCCTATCCAGGAGACCTACAACTTTCTCCATGACAAAGATCTCAACAGACAAGAATTCCATTCTCTTGGTGGAGTACTCCGAGAACACATTTTCATGTGAGTTGATGGAGGGTATTATTCAGGATGGCAGGTACAGAGTAGTGGATGAAAAAATCTACTACAAAGACAAGATCTATTTTGTCCCTGATTCCACACTCAAGGATAATGTTTTGAGGGCAGTACATGTGATCCAGGTGGATATTGGTCGCCACCCACCTATTCCAATTGGCTCCTCTTGACAATTTTTAGTTCAACACATTCTTCTATAATTATTTGTAATTGTGGGTTCTACGCTCCGGGGATATGTAAATCCCTACATAGCTTCCAGGTGGATATTGGTGGTGCCCACCTAATCAGACTGGATTATTTTAGAATTTTTCATGTTAGTACATATTTCTGTACTTCCAAGGTCCTTTTGGGGCCCTAAACAATGTTTTTTTTTCCTTGCCACAAGGAAACTATACATGAAATCGGATTTTGACGGAATATTGTGTAGTTATCTAAAATACCTTTCCAATAGGCTACCACACACCTAAAACAAAGGTCGTATGTAAAAGTTATGACCCCAGGAATTTGAGGTACCAACTTACCCATCGGGGCCCACATAATTCTTGGTGTTTCATCTCCTAGGGTTAGTTTTTTGGATGTCTAGGGTTTTGGCATTCATGAGTAATGTTAAAAAGGCCTTTGGAGCATCATTGCAATCATTCTGCTCAGACAGATGCATGTAGCAACCACATCTCTTCTTAGAGATAACTACCACCATTCGAGCAAGTTGTTTTCAATTTTGCAGTTTTAGAGTTTCTGCCTATTTTATTTATTCAATAGAAGTTATTATTCACTCGATATATGTTATTTTTATTCATATCTATGTGTTATTGTATTATGTATTGTATTCCCTTTGTTCTGCTCATAAATCTAGATTAGTGGTATCAGAGTGGTCTACTCTTCATTTATTTTTCTTCTTACATGTCCCCGACAAGATCTAGGTATAAGAAGTTGGGACTTGAATCAGTTGATCCTTTACAAGACTAACCACGCTGAGCCCGCCAAAAATCCATGGGGGATGAAAAGAAAGATGATGGAGTGGGAGATCCTTTTAAAATGTTTCTCAAGGAATCCCTTACATGACAAAGGAACAAAATGATGGAAAAGTATGCAGAGATCCTTCAGTAGCTTCCCACAGGAGATGCATATTCATCAAGCGGCCATGTAACCCCCTTCAAGGTACAAGTAAACTTTGATATTCCATTATTTGAAGGACTGATAGATGCGGATTTTGTAGATAAATGGTTGAATCTGCTCGAAAGGTATTTTTCGGTCCACAATTTTTTCGACAAGGAAAAGTTTAATTTTGCACTCCTCAAGGCCATCCCTCATGTTAAAGATTGGTGGGACACTTACTCTAAGAAAAGGGCCATAGAGGAATCTGCAATATTTGTGGTTTCCCCCACATGGGATTCCTTCAAGCATTCCATTAAAGAACAATACTACCTTGTTGGAAGCTACGAGGACCAGTACACAAGATGGACCACGCTGCGTTAGGAAAGGGACCAGACAGTACCATATTTCACCAATAATTTCCATACCCTATGCACCAAATTGGGTATCAAATACCATGACTTCCTGTATAGATACATTCAAACATAAATGGATGTTCGGGACATCACATCATTAGGTGGGGCTTATATATATGTTGTCAAGATCGAGCAAAATTTTAATAAAAAGAGGTGAGATTTTGGATCTGCAAACTACTCACAGCTGAAGCAGGGCAAAGGAGACCCCAACCCACAAAACAAGGGATAGAGCAAAGACGACCAATATGAGGAAAAAAATTCCAAGACGAAACCCAAGAAGGGTAATGAGAAGTCGAAGAAGGACATGGGAACAACGGTGTGAATACCATAAAATCCCTTGGCACAACACCGAAGAATGTCGGTCCAAGAAGTCACTGGTAGTCAAGATGAAATCCTATGAGTCAGAGGCAGAGTCTGACTCTTAATCAAATCCAGAAAGTGGAAAGAAGATCATTTATGTTGAACCTAGTTCCAATGTTGCTACCACCAAAGTCCAACTAAGCAAACCATAAGAACTAGAGGACTGGGAATGTCTCTTTCACTCACAAATGTGGGTAAAGGGGACTCCATTGCATTTCATTGTCAATAGCGGCAGTCAGAAAAACTTGATTTATGTTAGGGACCTAACACCTCACGTAGGTAGAATAATATATTCCAATGTAATAAAGGTCAATATTAATAAGGCCTAGCAATAAGGAAGAATAAGCTGAATGTAACAAGACCTAATTTAAGCTTTCTCTTCTAGAAGGATCTTCCTCTAGACGGTTATTTTAATAGACATATTTAGTATAAATAGTAGTCGAGGGTATGAGAATTGTTGTCTTGGATATTATTGTAATAGAGCTCTTCTCAACTGGAGATTTCCCCCTCGAAGAGGCAAGTGAACATTGCTCTTAGTAATCGAAGTGCTCTTTCTGATGTTATTTTGTTATCATTTCAGTAATATTGTGGTGTTTTTCTAGTTATATTGTTGTTTATCTACCATTTCTAGAATTGTATTTTTGTTCTGCATACTTTTTATATCTGGAATATTACAAGTGGTATCAAAGCACTTTCCTCGACTGAAAATTGTGGGTTAATTTTTTTTTCAAGGTAGATACATATTCTGACGTCTTTAAGCTACAGAGATCTGTCGTTACGCGCATAAACCTGTGGTCGGGGATTATTACATGCATGAAATACAAGTGGTACTTAATATCACATCTGTTGGCCACCTAAAGAGGTGAGAGTTTGGATCTGCAAACTACTCACAAACGAAGTAGGGCAAAGGTGACCCCAACCCACAAAACAAGGGACAGAGCAAAGACGACCAATTTGAGGAAAACCAGTCCAAGACAAAACCCAAGAAGGGTAATGAGAAGTTGAAGAAGGACATGGGAACAACGGTGTGAATACCATAAAATCCCTTGGCACAACACCGAAGAATGTCGCTCCAAGAAGTCACTGGTGGTCGAGCTGAAATCCTATGAGTCAGAGGCAGAGTTTGACTCTTAATCAAATCCAGAAAGTGGAAAGAAGATCATCGATGTTGAACCCAGTTCCAATGTCACTACCACCAAATTCCAACTAAGAAAACCATAAGAACCAGAGGAATGGGAATGTCTCTTTCACTCACAGATGTGGGTAAAGGGGACTCCATTGCATTTCATTGTCGATAGCGACAGTAAAAAAACCCTGATTTATGTTAGGGACCTAACCCCTCACGTAGGTAGAATAATATATTCCAATGTAATAAAGGTCAATATTAATAAGGCCTAGCAATAAGGAAGAACAAGTTGAATGTAACAAGACCTAATTTAAGCTTTCACTTCTAGAAGGATCTTCCTCTAGACGGTTATTTTAATAGACATATTTAGTATAAATAGTAGTCGAGGGTATGAGAATTGTTGTCCTGGATATTATTGTAATAGAGCTCTTCTAAACTGGAGGTTTCCCCCTCGAAGAGGCAAGTGAACATTGCTCTCAGTAATCGAAGTGCTCTTTTTGGTGTTATTTTGTTATCATTTCAGTAATATTGTGGTGTTTTTTGGGTTATATTGTTGTTTATCTTCCATTTCTAGCATTGTATTTTTTTTCTGCATACTTTTTATATCTGGAATATTACAAGTGGTATCAAAGCACTTTCCTCGGCTGAAAATTGTGGATTAATTTTTTTCTCAGCGTAGAGACATATTCCGACGTCTTTAAGCTATAGAGATCTGTCGTTACACACATAAACCCATGGTCAGGGATTCTTACATGCATGAAATACAAGTGGTACTTAATATCACATCTGTTGGCCACCCTTGTAACCCCTATTGGTACCACTTCGAGTGGTAGTGCATCAAACAACACATGTATACAGATCAACCTAGATTTCCTTAAGCCCTCTTTAGATAAACCGATTGGCCATTTGACTACTATAGCGCCTCCGAGAACAACACTCGGGAAGATACTCTCTAGTACTTATGTACTCGGGTAGTATGGCTAAGGGCACGGTCTAGCCTCCTTATTTGGTGCCTTGAGATATTGGGCTGAGTACTATTGTTGGACCTCGCACGTATATCAAATAGTTATAACATAGGGAAAACCCTTGTCTGTAGAACCCTTGAATACCTAACCCTTGGGGACAAAAACAAAAAATAAAACAAACAGGATCTATTGTCGTGCAACTGTGTTCGAGTTTCCAAATCACTACACATTTCTTCCTGGTTAAGCATTTGGGAATTTCATCACTGCAGTATTCCTCAGACCGGAGTATAACTCTGCAAGTGTAAAAAAAAAAAGTCTGGAAATTTTTGCACCATTATTCAAGACCTATTCCATTGGATTTATCCCCTCACCCTTATCACATTCATACCTATCATTTTTCAGAAAAATGTTTGAACCCACCCGCCCCTCTTTGATTCCCTCGTCATCATGGCCCATACCCATAGCCAAGACTTGGAAGCTTGCTTCAATACCTTGCAATCTAATTTCATAGAGACACAACAAGAAGTGAGACAGCTCAGTGCCAATATTTTCACCATCAATAAAAACATGCAATTCTCCATCGTCGCCTCAATCGTGGAACTCAAAGAAGACCTCAAACAAGACATGACTACCCAGCTTGAATCTGTCGCTTCAATCATCTGCACAAAACTACATATCCCTACAGATCACACTTTATCTGGCCCACCTTTGCATACCGAAGCTGAAACTTCCTCTCATTCCCATAATTATCAGCCCCATCACTTTCAGCGTGACCTACGCCTTCCACGTGTGGATGTGACCAAATTTGATGGCTCAGGTCCTACTGGTTGGGTAACTCAAATGGAACATTATTTATCTTTGTACGACATTACAGATGACTTGGCCAAACTACAGTATGGTGTTCTCCATCTAGATCAAGAACGTTGGCAATGGTGGCAATGGAGAGAAACTGTCCGTCGAGGGTATGTTTCTTGGACACACTTTGTGGCAGAGCTTTATGAATTCTTTTCCACTGACACCAACCATTTAGGCTATTTGACAAAGTTGAAACAATATGACACAGTGGAAGACTTTATAATTTCTTTTTGAGTGACTGGATTTTCGTATAGAGGTCATGTCTGAGGCTTTTTTCCGAGAATATTTTATTAGTGGCCTCAAGTATGATATATGTGCCCTTGTCCTCATGGCTTGTCCTCGGAGTTGGGTGGAGGCTACTAAACGAGCTAAGGAAGAACAACAAGTTGTCTTTTCTCAAAGCCAGAAACTGTCCTTTATTCCTCGCACTAAACCAATAAATCCCACTCCTCCTTCTACTCCACTAAAGATCCAAAAATTGACCAGGGCCGAAATGGATCAATGCCAACTCAAAGGCCTTTTTTATAATTGTGATGACAAATATTTTCCGAGACACAAGTGTAAGGAACAAAATATTTTTATGACCATCTAGGAGGATGTTTCGAAAGAGGATGTTGAATCTCCCCTTGTGTCTGAGTCACCTAAACCCACCGACATTACCCCTTCCTCAGACCCTCCCGAAGTAGAACCGATCATTTCCCTAAATTCTCTCACGGGCTTCTCCTCTCTCCAAACCCTCAAACTAATTGGCTACATCAAGCATAGGAAGGTTATCATTCTTGTTGATAGTGGCAACACCCATAATTTTATTCATCACTGCATTGCCCAAGAAACTAATTGCTATATCTGTGCAATCAATAACTTCCAAATCGTGATTTCCAATGGCGGGTCCATGAAATGTGGAGGGCATTGTTAAAATTTGTGTCTCCAAATTGGTGACAACCACCTGAAATATCATATGTTTTCTATTGACATGGGAAGTTGTGACATTGTGTTGGGTGCAGACTAGCTAAGGACTTTGGGTCCCATTCTCATGTATTTTAAGGAATTAACCACACAATTAGACAAGAAGGGCCAACAATATAAGTTCAAAGGCATCAGTACCGATTCCCCAGAGATAATTAGTTCCCATCGCATGGAAAAGCTGCTCAAAAAAGGTCAGTCAGGCGTTATTTCCCAACTCCATGCCATACAAGAAACTGAGACACCCTTTGTGTCGCAGGACCTCCAATCCATCCTTTCTAAACATCAAGTGGTTTTTCCCACTTCTCGGGGACTCCCTCCTTCCCGTGGTGTTCATGAGCATTCATTTCCTTTGTCCCAGGAAGCCTTCCTCCCAATATCCGTCCCTATCATCCCCCCTTTTCCCAAAAAAATGAAATTGAAAAAATGGTTCAAGAACTGCTTAACGCATGTGTTATCCGCCCTAGTACAAGCCTCTACTCTTCTCCTGTGGTCATGGTCGTGAATAAATAAGGATATTGGCGCATGTGTCCTGATTTCCACGCCCTCAACAAACTCACCATTAAAGACAAATTTCCCATTCATGTCATCAATGACCTCTTAGATAAATTGAGTGGCCCCCAGTTCTTTACTAAACTTGATCTTCGTTCTAGCTACCGCCAGATCCATATGAAAGAGGCAAACATTCCTAAGACTGCCTTTAGAAATCATGAGGGCCACTATGAGTTTTTGGTCATTCCCTTTGGTTTGTGTAATGCTCCCTCCACTTTCCAGCCAGATGTCCAGCTTCGTCCCCCGAGCACCTCTGCAATCAAGGTTTGCCTCAGACTATTGGATCGGATCCATGAGAGTTACAAGAGGGATTGCAAGGTTGTTTGTGAAGTGGACAGTGTTGGAGAAGAGCATTGTAAGGATTGGAGATCCTTGAAGCACTTGACATCATTTATTGGCATCATTCCAGGTTTTCTTTTGAATTGTTTTCTGTTAGTGGACATTTTAGTTCCCTTGCAACCATTAGACCTGTGTGTTTAGATTTATTTTGCAGTTGTTATTATATCCATTAGAGATATTTTTTTTTCTGTGATTTGGGGGTTTCAAACGATAATAAGATGCCATGGTTATCTTCTCTATTTTCTATGTTATGGATGCATGTAATATGTTTGGGAATATTCCTATATAAGCAATTTTTTAGCAACAACATTAATGAAAAGTATTTCACAAATTTACACAAAGAAATAAAAATTTCTAGATAGTAAACATAATATTCCATCCTAGCCTAGTCAGGGACATTAAAGTGGTATCAGAGTTGGTGATTCTACCATCCTGTGACTACATTAATTCCTAGGAGAAAAGGGCATGGAGGAAGACCCTTTCAAGAGTCACTGGAAAGAGACCAAACAGAGTTAGAGCTATAAGGAGGCATGGGGACCATGATGAGGACATAACCTTACAATTTTTGGAGTCCATAGCCAAGGGACTAAAACATATGGCCACCGAGCAATGACAATTTAAACAGTTCCTTACCAGCACCTAAGAAAATCAAAACCGTGGGGACTCCAATGGGAACCAATTAGAGGGAATCCAAAGAGGAGGTGGGACTTATGTAGAAGGTAGAAATAACCATACCCCAACTCAAGGCATGAGTTTAAATATCTATAGACCCATATTGCCACAATTCTTGACACGACATCCTACAGGATCACAGGAGAAACTGGATCAAAGGCTTGATATCAATTCCTCATACAGGGAGAATGAGATGCTAGATGAATATATTCGGAAAAAAATGTCCTAGGAGGACTTCTACGACCTAAAATAGAGGAACATACCTAGGTAATGGAATAGAGTAGTGAAAATACAACATAAATTTGACCTCATGCACAAGGTGGGTAGGTTGACTATCCCATCTTTTGAAGGGTCTTCCAAGAGCTCAGCTAGAGCATGGGTACATAAGATGGAAACTTACCTCCAACTTGACCCAATGATCGAGGAAGAGGAAATTAAGTATGCCACCCTTCACTTTGAAGGAGAATCTCATGAGTGGTGGTATCATAGGATGGTAACACTAGGTCACACCAACATCACTTCATATGTAGAATTTACTTAGGTATTGATGGAAACTTTTGACAAGAAGGATCCTAAAATCCACTTCAGGGAGTTGGCACAATTGAGAAAGACAGGTACACCAAATGCATACATCATATATTTTCCATGGATGGAATTCATGGTGACAGATATTTCTCAACAATGGTTGGGGATGATGTTCATAGAGGGTCTAGTTTATCCCCTGAGAGGATGGGTGAAGGAATTTATACCAACCACACTCAAGAATTCCATCATGAAGACTCGAGATATGTGTTGGATTACTGAGAGGGGGGGTGAATCAGTAATAACGTAATTATAATCCTTTTTCTTCAAATGTTATATCAATGTAGAATTATTATCCAATAATGAGCAGTAATAAAT
>JZKD02S1721526.1:61502-79889 GCA_000966675.3 Picea glauca
CATTATTCCACAATTAAGCATGGGTTCTCTTACTCCACAAAGCATCTTCCCGTGAGGGCTTTCACCATAAGGGGACCACTTTGGATTTCATCCATATTTACTTCTTATCAACCATCAAAAAACAATAATGATTCATATTTACATCAAAAACTATTGGGTCCATTACCCAAACCTTTGTGCTATAGGTCTTTCTTCAAGGGTTGACATCAATGACAACCAACCTTAATCAACAATATGGAAGACATAACACCTAAGAAGGAACTAGTGAAACCATTTATCCCACAGAAGGGTCAGGTGACAAAGCCTCCCCAGAAGACATGGATGGGGAAGGAAAAGATGAATGAGGAGACTCAAAGACAACTGAGGAGGAAGAAGTTTGATATAGATAGAAAGAACCTTGGGAGTCGGGCCACTAATGCATGGGAAAATGTAAGGTCCATTATATTAAGGTACTATATGACAAAGAATATGGCAATGAGAAAAAGACCCACCACACATAGGATGATGGATAGAGCACTGGTGAAACACCACACCTTGAGATTACAGAGAACACACCATTGCAAAAAGGGGTCAAGAAAGTAACCATTGCTACACTTTCAAGAGTCCCTCGGTATTATACTTTCAGGATCATAGATATATTGTAGGGATAGAGAGCTATCACTCTTGTCGATGGTGGGGCCACCCACAATTTCATCGACGTAGCACTAGTGGATAGAAGACACATTCCCACAAAGGAATTTGAGGGATTCAATGTGGTGGTAGCACTAGAAAATGGGTACAAAATGACTTTTACTTAGAGGATCTGAGGGTTGGATGAGACATTGGCAAACGACACATTGACTGATGAATTTTATGTAGTGGATTTAGCAGATACCATTGTAGAGTTGTGAGTACAGTGGTTATATTCCCTTGGATATTTCAAAATGAATTATCAGATCAAGAGGATGGATTTCATTGACACATGGGGTCGGCGAGTGATTCTAAGAGGTATGTTATTGGGAGCAGCCAGGATCGTTTCTAACAAACGCATGAAGGCCATATTTAGACATGGGAATGTGGCATGTGCAACATAATTTTTTATCACCACACATAAGTCATCCCACGATCAAAAACTCTATCATGAGGAAATACAAAAGCTTCTTTGGAAACACGATACAGTTATTAGGCGCTATGAATAGGGAGACCACAAGACATAGAGTTTGATCATATCATCGAGTTAGAAAAAGGATAAAAACTAGTGATCACCACACCATACAGGAATCCGAAGAAGTTTATGGATGAAATAGAGAAGGCTCTAGTCCCTTCTCCTCTTGAGGGGTACTAGTAAATAACAACGATGGAAAAATGAGGATGTGTATAAACTGCAGGGCACTAAACAAGAGGATCATCAAGAATCAGTATCGAACACCTAGGATCTATGAGATGAGAAATGAACCACATGGGGTTGTATACTTCTCAAAGATTGATCTTCGATCGGGGTACCATCAAATTAGTGTTAAAGAGGAGGACATCCATAAGAAAACATTCAACTGTCATTATGGACACTACGAGTTTCTAGTCATGCCCTTTGGGTTGACTAATGCACCTACTACTTTCCAGTCATGTATGAACCATATCTTCAACAAGAATTTGAGTAAGTTGTTTCTAGTCTTCTTTGACAATCTACTGATCTGCAATATAACTTGGGAGGAACATCTGAGGCATGTGGATGATATTCTCAAGATTATTGAGGAGGAGACATTGTTTTCCAAGGAGGAAAAGTGCGAGTTTGGACTAACAGAGATCCTATATAGGGGACACGTGATTGGTGTGGAGGCATTAAAGGTGCATCAAGAGAATATCCAAATAATATTGTATCGGCCCACCCCCAGATCTATCACAAATGTTTAATGATTCTTTGGGATATGCAACTATTACAAGCACTTTGTGAAAGGATTTTCACAATTACATGTGCCATTGACATACCTCACCAATAAAGGGCCTTTACCATGGTCAGAGGATGCACAGGTAGCATTAGACATAATGAAGAAGGTGATGAGAACCTTTCCAGTATTAGCACTCCCAAATTTCATTGAGCCTTTTGTCTTGGAATGTGATGCATTCGGTGACGGGATAAGAGTGGTGTTGATGTCGAACCGACACCTGATAGCTTTTGAGAAAATAAAGATAAGAGAGATAGAGAAGATATATCTGATCTATGATAAGGAGATGTTGGCCGTCATGCATGCACTTTCCAAGTTCAAATAGTACATGGTCGAAGGACGCTTGTTATAGCACAAAATTCCACACATATGCATTTGTGCCATGGCCTAACCCTTTTCCAAAGATTTCTAGATATTTTCCCAAATTGCCTTTCCAAAATCATCTAAAAAACATGCCTTATGAGCATATCTGCGGGTTTCCCTAGTGCAAAGATCAGACATCCATGAATCTCCAGCGTGCAACTTCCATATGCCCTCAAAAATCATAAAAAATAAAATAATTTTATGTTTTCCATTCGGTTTTTCGATTGGGATTGTTTCCCAACATCCATTTCCTATACACAACGAAATCAAACTCCCCAAACCTCTTGGGGAAGAGATAAAATCACTCTTGAGGGCTAAGGATAGGTCATGTCCCTTAGTGCAATATTATGCTACCAACATCTAGCAAGCCTCCCTCTCCTATAATCCTTTGAGCAACACCCCCTTATTTTTGGAAACTCCTTTTACATAATCTCTTTCTTATCTATATGGCCATTGGTTGTATCCTTATCCCTATTTGGGCCATCCAAGGTAAATTATAGTTGTTGAGTAGATGCTTGAGGGATTCTTGGAGGAACCTAGACAGTGCCAAAGGTGAGATAAGTTTGTAAATTACCTTTCTAATTTGGTGTTAATAGAAGAGTTTGCTTTCCCTCCTATCATGTGTTCATTGGATGTATTTGCTTACTAAGTTTACTTTAAATATGATATATTACATGTATACCCTTTGATCGTGTAACTAACTTCGTAGCAGCTATGGTATTGTGTCCATTTTCCAGGTTATTTCCAGTGAAGGATCTAGAGTTCATCAAGAACAAGGAGTGGGATCAACATCAAATGGGAGACTTAAGCTGCACCCTTTCTCCCTCTTTCTTCCCCAAATTTTCCTTGTAAAGTAGTTACTCTTTCAATTTTTTTGTGCTTGCCTTGGAGAGAATATTTCTATCTTCTCTATACAGTCTTGATATGTTGTGATTTTGACACATAATCATGGTGGAAATATCTCGTAAACAACACGTTGTGGTTAGGACTGACCACAACAGATTGAGATATTTCTTGGAGCAGTGGGACCTAAATGAAAGGAAGCATAAATGAGTGAGTAAGGTGGAGGAATACGATTTTGATATTGAGTATGTAAAAGGAAAGAAGAACATAGTTTTCGACTCCCTATATAAGAGACCTACAACTTTCTCCATGACAGAGATCTCAACAGACTAGAATTCCATTCTCTTGGTGGAGTACTCCAAGAACACATTTTCATGTGAGTTGATGGAGGGTATTATTCAGGATAGCGGGTACAAAGTAATGGATGACAACATCTACTACAAAGACAGGATCTATTTTGTCCCTAATTCCACACTCAAGGATAATGTTTTGAGGGTAGTACATGTGATCTAGGTGGATATTGGTGGCCAACCACCTATTCCAATTGGCTCCTCTTGACAATTTTTAGTTCAACACGTTCTTCTGTAATTATTTGTAATTGTGGGTTCTACACTCCGGGGATATATGAATCCCTACACAACTTCCAGGTGGATATTGGTGGTGCCCACCTAATCCAACTGACTTATTTTAGAAGTTTTCATGTTAGTACATCTTTTTGTACTTCCAAGGTCGTTTTGGGTCCCTAAACAATGTTTTTTTTGGCTTTCCACAATGAAACTATACATGAAATCAGATTTTGAGGAAATAATGTGTAGTTCTCTAAAATACCTTTCCAATGGGCTATCACGCGCCTAAAACGAAGGTCGTATGTAAACGTTACGACCCCAGGAAGTTGAGGTACCAACTTACCCATCGAGGCCCACATAATTTCTGGTGTTTCACCTCCTAGGGTTAGTTTTTTAGATGTCTAGGGTTTTGGAATTCATGAGTAATGTTAAAAGGCCTTTGGAGCCTCATTTTAATCATTCTTCTCAGAAAAATACATGTAGCAGCCACATCTCTTCTCAGAGATAACTACCACCATTCGAGCAAGTTGTTTTCAATTCTGCAGTTTTAGAGTTTCAACCTATTTTATTTATTCAATAGAAGTTATTGTTCACTGGATATATGTTGTTGTTCTTTGTATCTATGTGTTATTGTATTCTGTATGTTATTCCTTTTGTTCCTCTCATAAATCTAGATCAGTGGTGTTAGAACAGTCTACTCTTCATTTATTTTTCTTCTTACATGTCCCCGACAAGATATGGGTATAAGAAGTTGGGACTTGAACCAGTCGAGCTTTTGCAAGAGTGACCACGCCGAGCCCAGAAAAAATCCATGGCGAACGAGAAGAAAGATGATGGAGCAGGAGATCCTTTTAAAATGTTCTCAAGGAAACCCTTACATGATAAAGGAAAAAAATGATGGAAGAGTATGCACAGATCCTTCAGTGGCTTCCCACAGGAGACACATCTTCATCAAGCGACCATGTAACCCCCTTCAAGGTACAAGTAAATTTTGATATTCCATTATTTGAAGGACTAATATATGTGGATGTTTTAGATAAATGGTTGAATCTGCTCGAAGGGTATTTTTCGGTCCACAATTTTTCCAACAGGGAAAAGATTAATTTTGCAATCCTCAAGGCCATCCCTCATGTTAAGGATTGGTGGGACACTCACTCTAACCAAAGGGCCATAGAGGAATCTGCAATATTTGTGGTTTCCCCCACATGGGATTCCTTCAAGCATTCCATTAAATAACAGTACTACCTTTTTGGAAGCTACGAGTACCAGTACACAAGATGGACCACGTCGCATCAGGAAAGGGACCAAACAGTACCAGATTTCACCAATAATTTCCATACACTGTGCACCAAATTGGGTATCAAAGACTTTGTATGATATTTGGTCCTCAAATACTGTGACTTCCTGTATAGATACATTCAAACATAAATGGAGTTTCGGGACATCCCATCACTAGGTGTGGCTTATAGATATGTTGTCAAGATCGAGCAAAAGTTTAAGAAAAAGAGGTGAGATTTTGGATTTGCAAACTAATCACAACTGAAGCAGGGAAAAGGTGGCCCCAACCCAAAAAAAAAGGGACAGAGCAAATATGGCCACTCTCAGGAGAACCAATCCAAGCCGAAACCCAAGAAGGGTAATGAGAAGTTGAAGAAGGACATGGGAAAAATGGTGTGAATACCATAAAATCCCTTGGCACAACACCGAAGAATGTCGCTCCAGGAAGTCATTGGTGGTCAAGCTGAAATCGTATGAGTTAGAGGCAGAGTTTGACTATGAATCAAATCCCGAAAGTTGAAAGAAGATCATCGATGTTGAACCCAGTGCCAATGTCGCTACCACCAAAGTCCAACTAAGTGAACCAGAAGAACCAGAGGAAGGGGAATGCCTCTTTCACTCAAAGATGTGGGTAAAGGGGACTCCACTGCATTTCATTGTCGATAGTGGTATTCAGAAGAACCTGATTTATGTTAGGGACCTGACCCCTCACGTAGGTAGAATAATATATTCTGATGTAATAAAGGTCAATATTAATAAGGCCTAGCAATAAGGAAGAATAAGTCGAATGTAAGAAGACCTAATAGAAGCTTCCGCCTCTAGAAGGATATTCCTCTAGATGGTTCTTTTGATAGACATATTTAGTATAAATAGGAGTCGAGGGTATGAGAATTGTTGTCTTGGATATTATTGTAATAGATCTCTGCTCAACTGGAGGTTGTCCCCTTGAAGAGGCAAGTGAACATTGCTCTAAGTAATCGAAGTTCTCTTTCTGGTGTTATTCTGTTATCATTTCAGTAATATTGTGGTGTTTTTCTGGTTATATTTTTGTTTATCTGCCAATTCTAGCATTGTATTTTTATTTTTCATATTGTTTATATCTGGAATATTACAAGTGGTATCAGAGCACTTTCCTCGGCAGAAAATTGTGGGTTAATTTTTTTCCAGGGTAGAGACGTATTCTAATGTCTTTAAGCTATAGAGATCTGTCATTACGCACATAAACCTGTGGTCAAGGACTCATACACGCAGGAAATACAAGTGGTACTTAAGCGCACATCTGTTGGCCACTCTTGTAACCCCTGTTGGTACCCCTTCGAGTGGTACTGCATCAGACAACACATGTATACGAATCAGCCTAGATTTTCTAAATCCCTCTTTAGATAAACTGATCGGTCATCTGAATGTTATAGTGCCATCAAGAACAACACTCAGAAAGATACTGTCTAGTACCTAGGTATTCAAGTAGTATGGCTAAAGGCAGGGTCTAGCCTCCTTAGTTGGTGCCCTGAGATATTGGGTCGATAAGGGCATGGTCTAGCCTCCTTAGTTGGTTCCCTGAGATATTGGATCGAGCACTATTTTTGGACCCCGCACGTATATCAGAGAGCTATATCACAGGGAAAACCCTTGTTTGTAGAACCCTTGAATACATAACCCTTGGGGACAGAAACAAAAAATAGAACAAATAGGATATATTGCCACGCAACTATGTTCGAGTTTCCAAATTACTACACATTTCTTCTTGGTTAAGCATTTGGGCATTTCATCACTGCAGTATTCCTCAGACCAGAGTATAACTCTGCAGGTGAAAAAAAAAAAGTTTGGAAATTTTTGCACCATTATTTGAGACCTATTCCATTGGATTTATCTCTTTGCCCTTATCACATTCATACCTATAATTTTTCAGCAAATTTATTTACCCCACCCACCCCTCTTCGGTTCCCTCGTCATCATGGCTCATACCCATAGCCAAGACTTGGAAGCTCACCTCAATACCTTGCAATCTAATTTCACAAAGACCCAACAAGAAGTGAGACATCTCAGTGCCAATATTTCCACCATCAATAAAAACATGCATTCCTCCATCGTCGCCTCAATCGCGGATTTTAAAGAAGACCTCAAACAAGACATGACTACCTTGCTTGAATCTGTCGCTTCGATCATCTGTACAAAACTGTATATCCCTACAGATCCCCCTTTATCTGACCCACCTTTGAATACCGAAGATGAAACTTCCTCTCATTCCCATAATTATCATCCTCATCACTTTCAGCGTGACCTACGCCTTCCGCGGGTGGATGTGACCAAATTTGATGGCTCAGATCCCACTGGTTGGGTAACTCAAATGGAACATTATTTCTCTTTGTACGACATTATAGATGACTTGGCCAAACTCCAGTATGGTGTTCTCCATCTAGATCAAGAACGTTGGCAATGGTGGCAATGGAGAAAAATTGTTCATCAAGGGTATGTTGCTTGGACACACTTTGTGGCAGAGATTTATGAATTCTTTGACACTGACACCAACCATTAAGCCATTTGACAAAGTTGAAACAATCTGTCACAGTGGAAGAATTTATCGTTGCTTTTGAGCTACTGGATTTTCGTATAGAGGTCATGTCTGAAGCTTTTTTCCAAGTATATTTTATCAGTCGCCTCAAGGATGAGATTTGTGCCCATGTCCTCATAGCTCATCCTCAGAGTTGGGTGGAGGCTACTAAACGAGCTACGGAATCATAATAGGTTGTCTCTTCTCAAAACTGAAAACCCTCCTTTATTCCTCGCACTAAAGAAATAAATCCCACTCCTCCTTCTACTCCACTAAAGATCCAAAAATTGACTAGGGCCGAAATGGATGAACGTCAACTCAAAAGCAGGGATGATTTTAAGGATGGAAATTTATTTTAAAACGTAGAAACCTTGGCAAATATTTCTAATCCTTCAAATGTCAACTATAAATGTTAGGTGATATTTTTTTTAAAATATTCAAATTTCTAAGTATTTTATATATTCTTTATAAAATGTTGGCGATTTTTAAGGTAAAATAATTTTATCCTATAGAATTTGGGCAAATCATTTTTAAAATAGAGAATCTCGTTTTTGGAAAAACCATGGAAAATTAGCCCATGAGTGAAATTTAGCCCCTAAAATCATCTATGCTCAAAGGCCTTTGTTATAATTGTGATGACAAATATTTTCTAGAACACAAGTGTAAGGAACAAAATATTTTTATGGCCATCTCGGAGGATGTTTCGAAAGAGGATGTTGAAGCTCCCCTTGTGTCTGAGTCCCCTGAACCCACCGACATTACCCCTCCCTCAGACCCTCCCAAAGTAGAACTGGTCATTTCCCTAAATGCTCTCATAGGATTCTCCGCTCCCCAAACCCTCAAACTAATTGGCTACATCAAGCATAGGAAGGTTATCATTCTTGTTGATAGTGGCATCACCCATAATTTTATTCATCGCCACATTTCCCAAGAAACTAATTGTTATATCCGTGCAATCAATAATTTTCAAATCATGATTGCCAATGGCGGGTCCATGAAATGTGGAGGGCATTGTGAAAATGTGCATCCCCAAATTGGTGACTATCACCTGAAATCTCATATGTTTTCTATCGACATGGGCGGTTGTGACATTGTATTGGGTGCAGACTCACTAAGGACTTTGGGTCCCATTCTCATGGATTTTAAGGAATTAACCATGCAATTCAACTAGGAGGGCCGGCAATATAAGTTCCAAGGCATCACCATCAGTTCCCTTGAGATCATTAGTTCCCATTGCATGGAAAGTCTTCTCAAAAAAGGTCATTCGATCATTATTTCCCAACTCCATGCCATACAAGCAACTGAGACACCCTTTGTGCTGCAGGACCTCCAATCCATCCTCTCTACACATCAAGTGGTTTTTACCACTCCCCAGGGACTCCCTCCTTCCCATGGTGTTCATGATCATTCAATTCCCCTTGTCACAAGAAACCTTCCTCCCAATATCCATCCCTATCATCACCCCTTTTCCCAAAATATGAAATTGAGAAATTGGATCAAGAATTGCTTAAAGCAGGTGTTATCCACCCTAGTACGAGCCCCTACTCTTCTCCTATGGTCATGGTCGTGAAGAAATAAGGCTCTTGGTGCATGTGTCCTGATTTCTGCACCCTCAACAAACTCACCATTAAAGACAAATTTCTCATTCCTGTCATTGATGACATCTTGGATGAATTGAGTGGTGCCCAGTTCTTTACTAATCTTGATCTTCATTCTAGATACCACCAGATCCGTATGAAAGAGGCAAGCATTTCTAAGACTGCCTTTAGAACTCATGAGGACCACTATGAGTTTTTGGTCATGCCTTTTGGTTTGTGTAATGATCCCTCCACTTTCCAAAGCCTCATGAATCATGTCTTCCAGCCTTTTCACCGTCATTTTGTCTTAGTTTTCTTTGATGATATCTTCATCTATAGAAAAACCTGGACAGACCATGTTGCTCATGTGGAACGAGTTCTCCATCTACTCTCTCAGCACCAACTTTTCCTAAAACAATCTTAATGTGATTTTGGGGCCTCAGAAGTCGAGTACTTGGGTCATCTTGTTGGCCAACATGATGTCAGGGTAGATCCTAAAACGATTGAAGCTATGCAAGACTGGCCTCACCCAAAGAATCTCAAAATATTTTGTGGATTTCTGGGCTTAACAGGTTATTATCACAAGTTTGTTAAGAATTATGGAAAGATTGCGACCCCTCTCACTGCACTCCTTAAAAATAATTCTTTCACCTAGGCTCCAGTAGCTGCTAAGGCTTTTCAAACCTTGAATATGGCCATGTGCACCACTCCAGTTCTGGAACTTCCTGATTTCACAAATACCTTTGTCCTGGAATGTGATGCTTCGGGGAAAGGAATTGGCGTTGTCCTTATGCAAGAGAGTCAGCCTTTGGCCTTTACTAGTAGACAATTGTCTGAAAGAAATTTGGGCAAATCAATCTATGAAAAGGAAATGTTAGCTATTATGCATGCCATTGATATTTGGCACACTTATCTATTAGGGCAACGCTTCCAAATTAAGACAAATCATCAAAGCCTCAAGTATTTTTTGGAACAACACATTTCCTCCCCAGAGAAGCAAAAATGGGTGACTAAGCTCTTTGGATATGAATATGAGATCATTTACAAGAAAGGAAAATATAATGTGGTTGTGGATGCACTTTCATGAAAATATGAAAATGAAGGGTCCCTTTTTTCTCTCTCCTTCATTATACCAGATTGGCTCCAAGCCATTCACCAGGAATGGCTACATGATCCCAAAAGTTCGCATCTGATATAACAATTGCATTCCAATTCTCTAGTTTCCCCAGGGCACTCTTGGCTCCATGATGAGATTCGATACAAAGGTCGTTTGTATTTAAGTAAACAGTCAAAACTTAAATCCATGATACTTTCTGAGCTTCATGCTACACCCACAACTGGGCACTCAGGGTTTACCAAAACCTATGATAGGGTCAAACATTCTTTTTTCTGGGATGGTATGAAACAGGACGTTTGTAATTTTGTGGTTGAATGTGATATGTCTCAATGCAACAAGGGTGAAATAGTCAAATCTCCTGGCACACTACAATCGCTTCTGATTCCACCTGCTATTTGGAGGGATATCTCTATGGATTTTATTGTGGGCTTACCTAAATCGGGAAATAAATCAGTCATCATGGTGGTCGTTGATTGCCTTTCCAAGTATGCTCATTCATGTGATCTTCAAAACCAATTTACAGCAGCCATTGTGGCTCAACTTTTCATGGATCAAGTCTTCAAGCTTCATGGCATACCACATTCTATTGTTTCTGATCGCAACCCAACTTTCACCAACATTTTTTGGCAAGAACTATTCAAGATACAAGGCACCCAATTGCATCTCATCACAGCTTATCAACCCCAGAATGATGGTCAAACTGAAGTTGTCAACAAGTGTTTGGAAACATATTTGTGGTGTTTTGCATCAGAAAAGAAAAATCAGTGGGCTCAATTGTTACCACTAGCTAAATGGTGGTACAACGCTTCATACCATACAGCTACCCGCATGACTCCTTTTGAAGCAGTATATGGACAAAAGACACCTTCAGTTCTCTCATATTTACCAGGTGTCTTGAAGGTCCAAGCGGTTGACCAAATGCTTACAGTTCGAGAGGCTATTCTCCATACCCTCAAAGAGAATCTGGTCATGCCCCAAAATCACATGAAGCAACAAGCAGATCAAGTTCGCTCTGAACGTCAATTTGCAGAAGGGGATCAAGTGTTTCTTCGATTGCAACCTTACAAGAAAAATTCCCTCAAGGCTCACCATTGTCAGAAACTGGTGCCCAAATTTTATGGTCCTTATACCATTCTCAAGCGTGTTGGATAGGTGGCCTATCAGTTAGCTTTGCCCATTCATTCTAAGCTACATCCTATTTTTCATGTTTCCTGCTTAAAGAAGGTTATTGGAACTAAGTGCCAAACTCAAACCAACCTTCCCGAGTTGGACGAAGAAGGCTCCATTTGGCTACATACAAAAGTCGTTTTGGACCAGCGTGAGCATCGCCTGCGTCAGAAAACCATCAAGGAAGTGTTAGTCCAGTGGAAAGATACAACCCCAACAGATGTCACTTAGGAACCATCTACCATTCTGCAACAATTTCCACATTTCAAGCCTTGAGGACAAGGTTGTTTTTAAGGGGGAGGACATGTAAGGGACCTAACCCCTCACGTAGGTAGAATAATATATTCCAATGTAATAAATGTCAATATTAATAAGGCCTAGAAATAAGTAAGAATAAGTTGAATGTAAGAAGACCTAATAGAAGTTTTCGCTTCTAGAAGGATCTTCCTCTAGATGGTTCTTTTGATAGACATATTTAGTATAAATAGGAGCCGAGGGTATGAGAATTGTTGTCTTGGATATTATTGTAATAGAGATTTGCTCAACTGGAGGTTTCCCCCTCGAAGAGACAAGTGAAAAATTCTCTCAGTAATCAAAGTGCTCTTTTTGGTGTTATTTTGTTATCATTTTAGTAATATTGTGGTGTTGTTCTAGTTATATTGTTGTTTATCTTCCATTTCTAGCATTGTATTTTTGTTCTGCATAATTTTTATATCTGAAATATTACAATTTCAACAGAGGTCGTCAAGCGGATGGACTTGTTGATAACACCGCACCCGCAACCCTACACCATCGAATGGATTCGCCAAGGATGAGATCTTCGCGTAAGCCAATAGTGTCATCTTCCCTATAGCATCAATCCCTTCAAAGATGAGGTATTGTGTGATATTTCTTCCCTTGAAGTTTGTGATGTTATTTTAGGCTAGTCATATTTGTGGAAGTGACACGTTGTGTATGAGTCTAGACCTTACAGTGTTATTATTACTTTGGGTATACAATTGTACAGGATACCATAGGTAGCGTTGCCTACCACTATTTCTTTAATATTTGCTAAGCAATGTAGTAAGGTCATTTCACAAACCAGGAAGTTCATCTTATTTGTTTTTTATTCTTGCAGTAAGCAGAAGGTCGTCGCCACATCTGTGACCTCTACACAGAGCCTCTCTTTGCAGAAGAATCAAGTGGACGGGATCGTGGAGGAGTACAGAGACTTCTCCTCACCCACCGGGGTACCAATGCACTGCCAAGTCAAGCATCCAATTGATCTAACCCCCGGTGCATCGCTTCCTAACGGACTAGTCTATCATCTCTCGCTAATGGAAAATAATGAAATCAAGCACCAAATCCAAGAGTTTCTTCAAAAGGGGCACATATGACCCAACTCCTCCCCTTGTGGAAACCCAATTGTGTTGGTGCAAAATAAATACGGGACCTGGCAGCTCTACATTGATGACAGAGAATTAAAAAAAATCGCAGTCAGGAACTGGTACCCAATTCCCCAAATTGATGACCTTCTCGACCAACTCAAGGGGGAAAAGTTCTTCGGCAATATTGACCTAAATCTGGCTACTACTAGGTTCCCATCTAACCAACTGATGTATGGAATACAACTTTCAAATCCAAAGAAAGTCTCTTCGAATGGTTGGTCATGCCCTTTGGCTTAACGAATGGACCAACAACTTTCATGATATTGATGGATGATGTATTGAGACCCTTCACCAACTCTTTTGTGGTGGTATGTTTGGATGGAGTCCTAATCTTCAAAAGAACTTGGGAGGAGCACATGTGACATATTCAACATGTTTTGGGTACTCTGCAACAGCACAAGATATATGGCAACTTAGAAAAATGATCCTTTGGCATGAATAAGGTCCAATACTTGGGCTATATTGTTGATGAGAATGGGGTACATGTAGATCCAGCTAAGATCCAAGTCATTCATGACTGTCCAGCCCTGACCACACTAACCGAGCTTCAAAGCTTCTTGGGACTTGTTAACTTCTACCGAAGGTTCATGTTGGGATTCTCCCATATTGCATGGGCCCTCAGCCAAGTAACCAAGGGTGGTGGCAAGGAAAATTTTGCATGGGGGAAAGAACAACAACAAGCATTTGATGATTTGAAGCATTGCTTGTACTCAGCTCCAATACTCTCCTTAACTGATCTACAACAACCCTTTGAGATTGAGAATGATGTCTCTGACTATGTTGTAGGTGTATCTCTCACTCATCATGGTCATCCAGTAGCATACCATAGTGAGACAGTCTCAGATACTGTCCAGAAATACCCCACCTATGACAAAGAAATGTATTCAATTGTGCAATCCAATCGTCAATGGAAACATTACATTATAGGAAAGGAGACAATCATCCACACTAATCACAAGCCTCTATAGTTCATTCAGACACAAGGGAATTTGCAAAATGACCACCATTAAAAGTGGTCCACATACCTACAAAAGCTCCATCTCAACATCAAGTATAAAATGGGGAGCACAAATCGTTTTGCTTACTACCTCAGTCTCCCTCCCGTTGGTGCACTCACCACAGTGCTCCATTCCTGTGGGCATGAGGCATCTGAGTGGCCCCAAATTTATCAACGTGACCCTCACTTCGCCACCACCTATCTGATCTTGGGTATAGGAGCGAATGTCACTAATTTTCATAGCCAGTATGGAATGTTATGCCATCTGGAGCACCCTTGTGTTCCCACAAGAAAGCGTGAAAAGATTATTTGGGAGGCTCACTACAGTCGAATGGTAGGACATTTTGGCGTGGAGAAAACTATGGTCATTTTACATAAACATTTTTATTAGCCAAAACTTTGACAAGACGTCAGCAAGTATATCAGATATTGCACTGCCTGTGTCATTGCCAAGCCAACCATCAAGAAGCAAGGATTATACACCCTTATTCATACTCCCAAGAGGCCTTCAGAATCCATCTCAATGGATTATATGTCTGGCCTTCCATCCACCAAGCAAGGAAATGATTGTGTATTTGTGGTGGTTGATCGGTTTTCAAAGATGGCCATTATCACAGCCTGCAAGAAGAGCATCGCAATGACAGATACTTCCAAGCTCTTCTTCAAACGAGTGTGGGTCCATTTTAGGATACCACATAACATATCACCTTAGATTGGGACAACAGGTTCCTCACACATTTTGGTTGAGTCACTATTGTACACCAAGCTCACTAAATCCACTGCTTTACACCCCCAAACCAATGGCCAGACAAAGGTCATCAATCGAATGATTTTGCACATGTACAAATCTAAGCATCCATGTACATGGGATGAGAGTCTTCCTTATGTTCATCACAACTACAACATGGCTCTCCATAACTCCATCAGACATATCCCATTTCATGTGGGGTTGGGATTCCAACCCTTGGGTCCCATTGATGTTGCACTACCTATTGCAACCACACAGGAAGAATATTTCCATGTTCAGTCTGAGGCTGAGAAATTCACTAAATTCATTGAGTGGATTTAGCACATCCGCCAACAGGTCCATGAGATTTTGCAGAAATCCAATGCTAAGTACAAGCAGTGCCATGATCAACATCAGGTACCGCACCAATTTCAGGTGGGAGACAATGTCTGGTTACATTTGCAGAAAGAGCGCCTTACAGGGCCCCATTGGAATCTCCTCCCACTTCACTATGGCCCTTACACTATCACCAAGGTTGTGGATAACAATTCTTTTGAGCTCAACACTCCACCCTTCCTTGGCTTGCACCCAATGTTCAATGTGGACTTCCTTAGGCCATATTTTCCACCATTATTGGACACCTTAGAGATCGCAGAATAGTTGACACCAACAGAGCTCAACCCTGACTACATGGAACAGGCATCCACTAATTATATAGTGGACACACAGGTCAAGGGCACTCGCCAGCAGATGATCCATCTTTATTGGGTTGTCATGGCAGGAAGCTTCTGCGCCAAGGCAAGTGGCTCACCGGCCAAATTCAACAGAAGTTTCCTCAATTGATGGGGGCACTCAATGCAATGGAGACCATTTCTTCCTAAGAGGGGAGGACTGATCCAGGTGGATATTGGTGGCCACCCACTTATTCCAACTAGATCCTCTTGACAATTTTTATTTCAACATGTTCTTCTGTCATTCATTGTAATTGTGGGTTCTACACTCCAGGACTATCTGAAGCCATACACAACTTTCAGGTGGATATTGGTGGCCTCCCACCTAATCCAACTGGCTTGTTTTGTAATTTTTCATGTCAATACATCTTTTTGTACTTCCAAGGTCATTTTGGGGCCCTAAACAATGTTTTTTTGGCTTGCCACAATCAAACTATAGACAGAGTCAGATTTTGACAACATAATGTGTAGTTCTCGAAAATACCTTTCCAACGGGCTATCCCGCGCCTAAAACGGAGGTCGTATGCAAAAGTTACGACCCCGGGAAGTTGAGGTACAAACTTACCCATCGAGGCCCACATAAATTTTGGTGTTTCATCTCCTAGGGTTAGGTTTTTGGATGTCTAGGGTTTTGGCATTCATGATTAATGTTAAAAAGTCCTTTGGAGCCTCATTATAATCATTCTACTCAGATGGATGTGCGTAGAAGCCACATCTCTTCTCAGAGATAGCTACCACCATTCGAGCAAGTTGTTTTCAGTTCTACCATTTTACAATTTCAGTCTATTTTATGTATTCAATAGAAGTTATTGTTTATTGGATATCTGTTGTTGTTCTACGTATCTCTTTCTTATTGTATCCAGTATGTTATTCCTTTCATTCCACATCATTTAAAACTTTAACCCTTAATTTGATAACCTTAATAAATTTGCATTTTTTAAGAGCCACTTCGCATCATACATCTAAAAAAAACTTCGGACAACTTCACAGTGCAAATAAATTTAAATAATTTTATTCCTTGTTACTTACCATCGTGTTGATAATTTCACTGTATGTTGAATTTCAATGTGCTCTTCCAAGTGTTTTGAAGTATCCATTCTACAAATTCAAAGGAGATGGATAATTTCTTTATTTTAGGGACACTTCTTAGTGCTACAAAAATTGGGATGAGAAAAATAAACACTAATTTCAATTCATTACTCTACATCCATTTAACTACTAAAAACATGGTTTATGCTGAAATTTAAAATTTCAGCAGGAAGGAAGTGTTTAAAACTTCAAGGGGAATAGGAGAAAGAGATTTTCTTCGATGAGAGGAGGGACCATATTAATGGAACGATGACGTTTTTTGAGAATGGTATTCAAATTTGTATATTGTCGGTAACCAAATTTCAGACCATGGTGAATAGCTATGTTGCACAAGGATCGTCCTGCTAAAAAAAAACTCATACCCTTCGTTCTAGTGTTTCGACATTTCAAGGACTTGGTGACCCTTAGGAAACATCCCCAAATTGCTAGGGACTTCATGAGGGACTCGAGGATTTGTTGGCCATCTTGAAGACATTTCAAGCAGATTTCATAGAAGTTTTGGATAGATTTCGATGACGCTCTTGACAAATTTTAGTGGTGTTCTAGACATATTTCAAGGATATTTTGGGCATGTATCTTCTTTTGACAATGTACATTAATGATTGAACAACATTATCATTTTTCCCATCCATTTTTTTTTGTACTACATTGAATCTAAACTTTTTATATAAGTTGCAACTCAAAACATAGGCTTTGTATGATGTGTTCTGGTTTGGGTTTTGGTCATTTAACTATTGTCTTTTCAACAACAACATTACAACAAGTGAGGCCTCCATGTCAAAAAACTAGGAAATGCAACATTTCAAAGGGTTGATCCTTGTGGTTATTGCTCTTGTTCTTCTCATTTTTGGGGTCATCTCCGCATTGACATGTTATATATGGGTTCCAATAGTCATTCAAGTCCAATTCTTCCACTATTCCAACCTCAAGTATTGTGAAAACAATCAAATAGATAGCACTTGACTTGGATTGGGTACTAAATGTTTGAATAAATTCCTATTTGAAGCACCTTCTCATTCTGAAATATGAATGTAATCTCCTTATAAAATCAAAGTGTTTTGAAGTGGTTTTCATCACAGTTGTAAAAATCTACAGAACCTATTGAAGAGGGAATTCCTTTTAAGTTTTAACATAGTCATCATAAACAAGAAATCTGAAAAAGAAAAGCTGTTATGGAGACAAAGCTTTCTCTCATATACCTTCTTGAACTTTATTTCAAATCGAAAATAGTTACACTTCAGTTTCTTAAAACTAAAGTGCATTTTTCTCAAGACTAGGGACAATAATGAAATGTTAGTCTGAACCCTTTTTAAATTGGCTAAATATGTCATTTGTAGATATATGAGAGAGACAGTAAGCCAACAAAACAAAATATCTCCTCCTATCCATGCCAGTGTTAATGAACACAATCAACGTCACAATAATCAGTTTCATTGTTTGTGGGATTGAAAGACATGTAAGTCAAGTAATACTAATGCGCTCAGATAGTCTTATCCACCTTTAACTTCCTCTAAAAGTTAGAACTCATTGAATTTCCTGTTAATTATCATTGTGTTGAATTAGTCATCTCTATGCACTCGGCTCTATTTTTCTTCAAATATATGGTTTCTAAAAAGATTATGTTGCGGAAGCAATTTCTGGATTGCTCAACTAAGATAGATATTGCTATTAATCCGTGTATTAATTAGCAAAAACAAAATTAGGTCATAAAGGATGTTAACTGATAAAACTAAACATCAACTTTTCTGCATTAACTAACCTCAGGACTATTCTACCCTGCACAGGTAGACAAGAGCCGTGTAGGGGTGCTGTTGGGAAGCGGGATTGGTGGCGTTCCAACCTTCTCTGCTGGAATGGAAGCTCTTGTGCGGAAGGGCTACCAGAGGATCACGCCATTTTTCATTCCTTATATAATTTCAAACATGGGATCTGCATTGTTGGCAATTGATACGGGATTAATGGGTCCAACCTACTCAATTTCGGCAGCATGTGCAACAGCAAATTACTGCTTATATGCAGCTGCAAACCATAT
>JZKD02S1721526.1:85012-107243 GCA_000966675.3 Picea glauca
GTTGCACATTGTATGGAGGATGTTAGGCCCTTGATGATGAGCATTGGGTACCTTGATGACTTGGCATGCCTTGAGACACTTTCTAGTAGCTCCTGGACCTTGGGTGTTGAATTGTTGAGCTGGGACCTTGTAGATATAGCCATATGTGTCATCCATAGGGTAGGAATCCCACAACCTAGATATTACATCCCCTGAGGATGTTAGGGTTTGATTAGATGTCATGGCACTTGATGAAGATTGTATACCCCTTTGGAGGGATGATGGAACCTTCCTCCTTCATGGCGTTGTCATTTTTACCTAGGGTGTTGCACATATTGAGGATGATGTCATGTTTAGAGTGATGAGATTGTTGATTGAGTCGACCTAGCATACAGGTGATGAGTTGGAACTTTGTTGGTGATAAGATGTGACCTCATTGATGATGGGATGTGACTTTTGATGATGCTTTGCACCTTTTGGGGATGGAGATGAATTTTGGATATATCATACCCCTTGAGGAGTTTACGTCACCCTCCTTTTGTTCTCCACTCTCACATGTGTGTATTTTTGAGAGGATATTTTGATTTATTAGCATTTTATCTTTATTGTGGGGGGCATTTTGGGGGTTGGATGGATTATTATGTTTTTAGGGGATTTTAGAGAGATGAGGCACTAGGGTTGTCTCATATATATAGAGGAGGATTTCCTTATTTGTAAATCATAACTCAACTTGTGGAGAATCACTTCTATCACTTGTCTTATCTCTTATTCATCATGGAGAACTTATGTGCACTTTCTAGGAGATGATCTAGTGGATAATTTTTCAAATTTCTTGTGGATGATTCATGGTTAGGGTTTCTTTGATGCTCATTGGTTTGACTAGTAAGTGTTATTTTCAAGTCTTCGATGATTTATTCTTGATGTATTAAGTGTATGTTTTGTCAAAGTGGTGATAATTGCATGCTATCTTGTATTTCCTTGGATAAAATTTCTCTTGAAACCCTAGGAAGGTTTGTAGTGGACTACCTTCCCTTGTTATCATTCATTTAAATATTTTTGAAGGACACAAGGGTATTTCTAAGGTTTGTATTAGACTACCCTAGTCTTTATCTTATAGGTTAAGGTTTGTATAAGACTACCCTAGTCTTTATCTTATAGGAAAAACTTAGGAAAAATAAATCTTAGGTGTGTGTGAAGTAACTCCAATAGTACCCCCCCTAAACATCACTATGGTGAAAATAAAAAATGGGTCCCAACAACGAGGCCATGTTAGATACCCAAATACAAAAGATACACTGAAATCAAGTGAGGAAAGAGGGAAAACCTCGTCGGAAACCCCCCCTCAAGGTACAATGTATGTAAAAAGAAGAACTGACAGTTGTTAGGCAACTGTGTCCTTCATTCCAAGACGACTTCGCAAAGAATGGAACTTTTTCTCAGTGAAGGTCTTGGTGAAGATGTTTGTCATATGTTATGCTGAAGGAAAAAATTGTAGGTCGATGAACCCCTCATGTACTAAGTCCTGGATGTAGTGCATGTAGATCTTGATGTGCTTCATCCTGCCTCTGTACTAGATCTCTGTAGAACTTCAGAGTGATCTAGTTGTCACACTAGATGACGATCGGTCAATGAAACTGAATTACCAACTCAGTGAGAAAATGTTGTAGCCACATAGCCTGAATGGTTATGTTAACTACCCCTCTTTACTCTGCCTCGACTGAAGATAAAGCAATGGTAGCTTGGTTCTTGCTTGACCAACAGATAGGCATGAAACCAAGACTGACTGAGTAACCAGATGTGGACTTGCGATCAGTGTTATCGCCAACCCAGTTAGAATCAATGAACCCGATGAGATCTGATGTATATTCTGTTGCATAATGAATCCCAAAGGTGATGGTGCCCTGTACGTATCAAAGGATATGTTTTGCATCTTTCCAATGTAGCTCATGCAGCTCTTGAATGAACCTGGAAAATGCATGAATTGCATAGGAGAGGTCTATTCTACAACAAGCTTCCCACTAGTTGTCGCTATAGTGTGTTGTCAACCAGTGGAGTGTCCCCGCCATCCTCAAGGTTGAATCCTGATAGGAAAGGAGTCAGAGAAGACTTGCAGTCTGTCATGTGAAATCTCTCAAGGAGATCTCATGCATACTTGGCCTGAGATAGTTTGATTCCTGATGCATCATGACTAATCTCGAGTCCAAGGAAGAAGTGTAGTGAACCCATGTTCGTCGTCAAGAACCTGTCATGTAGAATCCTCTTGACTACAACAATCGCTGAAGTCAACCAACCGATGATCAAAAAATCGTAAACATAAAGAACTAAGAGTAGAAGTGAGTCAGTCGTCCTGAGCATGTAAACATTTGAGTCTGGATTACAACGTTGTTGGCAGCCCCACATATTTTCAATCTTTTTAAGCATTTAGCTGCCTACCTTGGGGTCATACGATTATTGTTCTTCATAAGCAATTTTTGAAACTACAATTGTGATCTTTTGGTTATTCCTAGTATTTTCGTTTTCATGCTTCGTTCATGACTGAAATCATGAATGAAGCTTTTTCTAAAGCTTATGAAAGGTGGATGGACCTACAGTTTTTGTTAATAAAGATTATTTCTTGCTATGAAGCTCATCTTATTTATTGACTCCTCAAATGTGAAGCATGTTTTGGGTTGTTATTCGAATCACCAATGATCCATTTGATTTAAACCATGATATATATATATTGGCTCTTGGTCATGCCTATCCTTGTCATTACATTTTGGTTTATAAATTTTTTCCCTCTCCTGAACCTTAGAAACCAAACCCACCTCGTTGCACAATGATAAATTTTAATGAACCTGGTCGTGGCCTGTACCCTGTGGGAGGTGGTAGTTCGACAATGATAAGCCCATCACCTCGAGCTAAGTCTCGGGTTTCACATGTAATCCTAGCATTCATTTCATGAAACGCCTTTCATTTGGTATTGAAGAACCTATGTTCATACGTGCTAGGGTATTGATGAGTTTTGGTTCTGAAATGTTGCTCTGGTCTTCTCCTAGAAACCCTTCCTACTCACTGTGTTCTATTGTCTGCCTTTTGTATCCCCATGGCCCCGGTCATCAGGATTGAACCCAATGGCTCTCAGACCCTGCTCATGTGTGATGATGCAAGGGAGGATCTTGAGGGTCAAGGCTGGCTTGTTTTTCTTGAGAAATTCCAGGGTTTTAACTTCCGAACCACTCAGGAATTTGCCCTTTCTTTTGACGGATGTTGAGCCAAGGTAGGAGACATTCAGGTCGAGGTCACAAAGGAATTTTTAGATCAAGCAATAGGTCTTCCTTTGAGCGGGCAGAAGTGGTTCAAAAATGCCAAGGTCAAGGAGGTTTCGTGGAGCCTTTTCTTCACATCTCGAAAAATCAACTGTTGTGACAAAGGTATGTCCGTGTCCCTGTTGAAAACCCAGTGGCATGGTTTTCTAGCAGCCTTGAAACAATTCATGACATGTGAAAGTTGTTTTGGTTTTGTTTTTCTATATCATATACGTTTGCTGATGAATTCCATTGGGTTTCAATTAAATATGCCCTATTACCTGTGGAGAAGCTTGTATAAAATGACAAAGAGGTATAAGAGAAAACAATTGGATTCAAGCCTGTTTCACCATGGTTTGATAAAGATATTGTTGGTACATCAATTGAAGTTACAAAATGATGACTGGAACGCCTTCCTAACTCAAAATGGCTTAGTTAACTCTAATGTTGTAGAGGTTGACAAACCCATGATAGAGTAAACTATAGTCCCTACTAGAGCGGTCCCTTCATCTACACAGGCATGTGTTACGGCCACCCTCAGTAAGCCTATGCCTGACCCAAAATTTTTTGAGCAAAGCCATGAACAACGCTCACGCCCTAATGCCTCTGCTAAGAACGCAAACAGACCTATGGGCAAGCCATCTAAAGGTGATATCGATTTAGGTTTTAAAAATAAAAGGGCAGGTAGGTTGATCTCAAGGAAACTACGAAATAAACCAAACTCTCATGTGAGCTCGATCAAAACGATCGAGATCCATGAAAGCTCAGATTCGTAGATCGAGAGATTCTTGGCCGAAGAAGACCCTCCTTCCTTCAAAGCAGAACCCGACCAGGCTTACAATTTCGTGGATAATTTTCCACCCCGCTGTCAAGAATTTCCAGGTATCAAGTTTGATAACAAACCTAAAGGCAATAGTGCACATAGTCTAGCACACAACCGTGGGTATTCTCAAACGGTCGTCACAGATTCACAATGTGAAACTTGTCTGTTCTAGATTGACAAATATTATACAAACGTACCCATTTTATAATCCCAGATCAAAGCCCTTAGTGATCAGGTCGACCCCCTAACAAATGAAAATCGTAGGCTCAAGTCCATTGTTCAGAGACAAGGAAAACATCTAAAAACAACAGGGAACATCATAGTAAAAAACGTCGAGAGTGTAACAGTAGTGATCAATTCTGAGATCATGTGAATTGATTTGATTTTCCAGTTAAAGGTAAAGATTTGTTTTTATTGTGTTACATTCTTGTTCATAGAATAAATTAGATTTCATTGCTAAAATAAGACTAGCTACAGAATCAGCAGATTCTATAGCCAGTCTATTCTTATTCGAATTTTGGAAAATATCGGTTAAATGAATATCTGAATTTCTTTATTTCATATTTTTCTTTCAGGATATCTGGTAGTTTATGGTGATCAAATGATATCAAGAATTTATGGGCTTATTAGCCATATCCATTGCTTATTTTTGTGTAAACACGAACAAACTCTTTTAGTTTTTAGAGATTTAGTGTGATCTGGGGTGGTTATATTCCCCCCTATTTTTGTAATCACTAGATGATTGTAGATATTTAATCTTATCTCATAAGATAAGACAGATAGCTTTTCTGAACCCTTTAAAAACTCGTATTTTTTGTAATGAAGACATCTTGGCCTGGGGCTGAAGGTGGACAGTTTATTCACGAATTTGGATGGAACATATATTTACATTTCGGCTTTAGCTCTCTGTAAATGTTTTTCGTTTATGGTTTGTTTATCCTAATTAATTAATAGTTGTTGATAGCTTTTGTCTTCACAATTTATTATGACATTGGGAAAATTTCTTTAAAATATCGTCCACATTTTGATGCTTCATATATTGAAAAGAGTGGTCATTCGTTCAACCCAAATGATAAGATTTTTCTTTAATTTTGTTGAATGATTAAAAGCATGTTGTTACAGTTAGATTTATCTTAAATGTAATTGCTTGCAATCACCAATACCACATCGATTATTTGCATCTCATCATTCTGTCGTTAAAATTCAACAGTCAATATACTATTTTGCATTTATTCCGAACAGTTTCAAGGTTCATTGCAGATTTATCTCTTGGACAGGTTGGCTGGACATTCTATAATCATACAGATGTTGGGTCCATGCCGATTAATTTATTAATAGGTTAGTTCATTTATTTTCGTCATTTGTTTGTCTATGAAACTCTAATATATGGTCTAGCTTTGACCGTCCACATACTTCTATTTCATAGTATATTTTTCTATTTAATCTTAGATTAATAAAGAGAAAACAAACAAAAAATAGCTTATGTTCTTTCTTTTTCTTCTTTTGTTAAAGAAATCATCTTTACATAGATTTTTCGTGAGTTTAGATTAAAATTTGCAACTTGTATATCATGCACATAAATAAGATAGATAGATCTTTTGTGTAAATATTATCTACAATAGTTATATATATATATATATATATGTGTGTGTGTGTGTGTGTGTGTGTACATGTATATATATTAAATGGTTATTTAATAGTTATATCTTTTATTTATTTTATTTGTTTCTCTTGGGACTTTTAGATTGGCCAACGGAGCCATTAAACCCGTCAAAACGAGTCATACCAAACGGCTTGGGTTATTTAGACAACCCCGGACCGGACATGTTCTTCCAATTGACGGACGGTCACTTTCACCCGTCAACAAACGTACAAAGTTCTATGACAACAGGTAGGAGTCCATCTTGGCATACCATGCCCTCAGAGCCTGCTTGAGGCCATAAAGAGACTTCTTCAGTCGACATACCAAAGATGAATCCTACATAAATCCCTAGGGTTGCTCCATATAGATATCCTTAGAGAGATCATCGTGAAGAAATGCATTCTTCATGTCCATATGATGGACTTCCCATCCCTTGGATGTCGCAATGACAAGTGCCAAACGTATGGAATCCATCTTCGCTACTAGAGTGAAGGTCTCATCATAGTCAATGCCATGCACCTGTTGAAATCCTTTGGCAACTAGTATGTCTTTGTATCTGCTAATATGTCCATCCACTATGCTCTTGGTCCTGTAGACCCATTTTCACCTGACAAGTTTCCTTCTAGAATGAAGGGGAACTAGATCCTAAGTCTGGTTCTCGAGGAGGGAGTTGTACTCCTCCTGCATGGCGGATTCCCAAAAGTGATTTCCAGTAGCCTTTCCATAAGACTGTGTGATGCAGGAGCATCGTCAGCAAGTACACGTGGCAGGACAACTCAGTGCCTGAGAGAATCCAGAGTCTCGAACGCTAGCCAGTACTGCAAATATTTTGAAGCGATAGAAAACAAAAGAGGAAAGATCACATGCATGGAAATAAAATGAGCATGTGTGACTTGGGAGCTTAACCCTAGTCTCAATGTAACCGCAATTAGATAGAAGTTAGTTTGTTTCTTTTGTATAAAGAGAGATTTTGTACGCCCAAAAGAAGGGTTACGAGAATTATGAGCAAGTAGGAATCTCAGAGTAGTAGTTGTTGCTTTGATTTTAGCTGTAACCATTTTCTTGATTTTGAATGAAGATAATAGAGAAAAATTGATCCAATGTATGGTGTGAATAGTGTTTGCAATTTCTTTGTTGTTGTCTCAATCTTTTCACGAATCAATGAATCTTGCTACAAGTGTATGTAGCTTTGAAATGATTACATAAGAATTTAAATCTCTTTTCTTTGTGAGCCAGTGCAAGGTGTGCACACATTCCACAAGGAGTGCGTTGACAGGGTCTGTTTTGACTCGTAAAGCTCAGAATAAATAGCGTAAGACTTTCTTTGCAGGAACTGTAAAGCGATTGGCGCAAGGAGTGCACAGTCATCACAAGAACTCGAATCTTGTGTAAAGATCTGTTGCAAAGAGTGCACAGACCTGTAATTCAATGAAGAGTCGAAGTGACTCTGTAAAGAAGTCGAAGGATGAGAGCGGAAGAATGCCAGGAAGGAGAGAAAGGATTTTTTTCAAGAATATTTGGATCTGAGTTTGACAAATTTCCCAGAAAAGCTAGAAGTGCTTGGGAGATCGAAACCTTTGGAGAGATCAAGCTCAGGAGGAGTAGCACTTTCCAAGAAGCGCAAACGAGATCCAATAAATGGACTCGCGGGAAGGATAAATGTCAAACCCTTTAAATCCTTTCGAAAATATTCTAAGTCTAAAGAAAGATTTATCTCAGAGGGAAGATCTGGACCATCCGATCAGCGTCTAGACAATGAGGAGCAAGTGCAGAGGAGGAAATATCTCAATAATTTGGTCTGAGTGCAAACGGATCATAGCCGTCTGATCAAGGTAAAGTGAACTAACCTTAAAGCTTTGAACGTACATAGGAGGAACAAGGTCACAAAATTTTGAAATCATCAGAACCATCCATCACGATAGGACACGTGGTGAGAGATCAACATTTTGCTGACTCACGGAGTGGAAAGGTCAAAGAGTAGAGTTATGAGGATTCATGAAGTACAAACTCGTGAAAAGATCACAATCGTTGATCGTTCTGAAATCATTGAGACCGTCCGTTGTCAAGGAGGACACATGGCGAGAGATCAGCATTTCGTTGACTCGTGACTTGAAGGAATCAAAGGTTGAGTCACGAGAACTCGCGAAATGCGAAATCGCGACATGATCTAAGTCATTGATCAAAGGGGAGATCTAGACCATTGATCTAGCGCCATCGCAATTTCGGCTATCGGGAGAATGGAGGAAAGGAGACTCCAAAGTCGAGAATCGCGAAATCGCGAAAAGATCACAGTCATTGATCGAAAGAGGGATTTGAACCATAGATTTGGTTTTTTTGGGACTTCATAACTCAAGAAATTAAAGGTAAGAGTTATGGGAACTCGTGAACCCTGAAACCACGAAAACTTGATCTGAGTCATCGGTTCGAGAAGAGATCTAGACCGTTGAGCATCTAGGGAGACGATTTGTGAAGCGCAAACTCACGAGACGTGAAATTGTGAAGTGCTTGAAAGATTGGCCCACGGTCATAGTGAAGGGTCACATCGGTGAAGTTGGATAGAGGGGCTAGAATGCGCTAGGCTTCTGTTGGGATTTTGAAATTCGGGAGAGTCGAAGTGACTCGCATGCAAAGCCCCGATATGTGAAGTAGCAATGCGCCTTTCGATTAGGCGACTCATCATAGCCTTGGCCACATAAAGGGGGGTTATTAACTAGGAGAGTTAGCGTCTAAACATGATGAAGCTTAAGCGCATTAAGGAGAAAGTTGTTGGTTCCATATAACCTGTTCTTTAAGGGAAAGAGGGCTTGTTAAGTGGATTTGAGGTTCTTGAGGGCCAAAGAGTCAATCAGACTTGGTTTCTTGATCGATCCTAGACCGAGAGGTCATGCAGTCCTTAAGAGAGAAGGGGGGTTTGCATTGAGTGGCATCAAAACTAATTTTCGTCTGTAGATTTCAGGCGAAGGAGAAAAAGAACTCGAAGTTGTACTCTATGTGTAAGAGACAGTCAACACAATATCGCCAAGGAGATGAGGGGAGCCACCTTTAGCCAATCATGTTGTAGAAAGAGAGATGTGAGAACTTCGTGTAAGTTTGGAAGCAATGGAAGCAGCACATAGAAGAGCACATGATGTTGGAGACGTCAATGATGCAGGGAGCGAAGATGTAGAAGTCGACGAAGTTGCAGGGGAACACGTTGCCGAAGAATGCTTGCTAAGAGCAATTATTAGATTGGGATCTAGAGCCAAGATAGAGGTACCAATGTATGAAGGAAATTTGGATGTTGAAGAGTTGTTTGGTTGGATAAGGTCCATGGACAAATATTTTGATTATGAATATGTCAATGGGGAGAAAAGGGTGAGACATGTTGTCACCAGGCTTAAAGGACATGCAACATTGTGGTGGGATGAACTACAGGCTGAGAGGAGAAGTAGAGTCAAACAAAAGATAAAGAATTTGGATAGAATGGTAGCCAAGATGAAGGATAAATTCATGCCCAAAGATTATCAGATCAATCTATTCAGGAAGCTACAGAACCTGAGACAGAAGGGTATGACATTCAAAGAATACACAAAGGAGTTCTACAAGTTGAACATCAGAGTTGAACAAAGAGAGCGGGACGAAGAAAAATTTTCCAAGTATATGAATGGCCTGAGGTATGAAATCCAGGATGAGCTTAGCATGATGTCAGTAAGGATAGTGGAAGATGCTTATCAGTTTGCACTAAAGGTAGAAGAGAATTTGGCCAGAAAACAAAGCCAGAGAGGTAGAGGTAAAATCTTAGCCCCGAATAAAGGCAAGGGAGTCTCCCATGACAAGGCGCATAATTCCAAAGACGAGGTCAGAACTCCACATAGTCACTCAGAAAGAGGAGGAAGTTCCCAAGGGAGACAGGGTGGTGGAAGAAACTCTTCTAGAGGAAGAGGTAGAGGAGGAATAAGATGTTATTCCTGTGGAAAGACAGGGCACATGTTTTGGGAATGCCCCGAGAAAAAGAAAGAAGGAGGAGAATCTCACATCTTGGAATCACAAAGAGAGAATGTTGAAGCAGAGGGAGCAGAGGATGGAACATCCCTGATGATGAGAAAGGTTATCTTAAAACCAGAGGCAGAAGTTAAAAAGCCGGTACAGAGGAACAGTCTATTTAGGACAGCTTCCAAAACTAAAGACAGAGTATGCAAGGTGATAATTGACAATGGGAGCACTAATAACTTAGTATCCACGAAGATGGTGGAAAAATTAGATCTAGAGACAACTGCACACCCAGATACATATAAAGTCTCGTGGTTGCAACAAGGAAACCAGGTAATGGTTACTAAACAATGCTTGGTTGAATTAAGATAGGAGGATATAGAGAGGAAATTGTGTGTGATGTAATTCCCATGCATGTATGCCATATTTTGTTGGGAAGACCATGGCAGTTTTATAGAAATTTCATTCATGATGGGAGGAAGAATACATACACCTTGGAGAAGAATGGTAGAACACACATGTTGTTGGCAATAGAGGAGAAGAAAGTGAAATGGGAATCCAACACAAGCATACTTCTCATGAGTGGGAAGGAACTTCTGAAAGAAGTCAAAAAAGAATAGTAGATGCAGTTTGTTGTGGTGAGGAAACCCAGAGTTATCCTTACAAGTACTTCAATGGATTATTTGCCTGAATAAGTTTAGGAATTATTGGATAATTTTTCTGACATAGTGGTGGATGAGCTACCTAACTCATTTCCACCCATCAGAAGTATTAGTCATCATATCGATTTAATACCAGGAGCAATTCTGCCAAACAAAGCAGCTTACAGATTGACACCTCGAGAGAATGAGGAGGTAAAGAACCAATTCTAGGGATCTTTAGACAAGGGTTTGGTCAAAGAGATCTTGAGTCCATGTGCAGTGCCAACTGTGTTGAGTCCAAAGAAAGATGGAAGATGGAGAATGTGTACAGACTCGAGATCCATCAATAAGATCACTATCAGGTATAGATTCCCTTTGCCAAGAATAGATGATTTGATAGATTGTTTAAGTGGAACAAATTTATTTTCTAAGATAGATTTGAAAAGTGGATATCACCATATCAGAATGAGGGAAGGTGATGAGTGGAAGACAACCTTTAAGACAAACGAAGGTTTGTATGAGTGGCTTGTTATGCCATTTGGCTTAACTAATGCCCCGAGTAATTTTATGAGGTTGATGAATGAAATACTAAAAGATTTCATTGGAAAGTTTGTGGTTGTGGATCTAGATGATATATTGATCTTTAGCAAGACTAAAGAGGAGCATTTGAGGAACCTGACATTAGTGATGAGGAGACTACAGCATGAGAAGTTGTTTATAAACCTGAAGAAGTCCTCTTTTATGAAGACAGAACTCATTTAATTGGGTTTTGTGATCTCTTCAAATGAACTGAAGATGGATCCAGAGAAGGTGAAAGCAATCAAAGAATGGTCGTCACTGAGGATCATGTTTGAGGTAAGAAGCTTCCATGGATTAGCAAGTTTCTATAGGAAGTTCATCAGAGATTTCAGTGGAATTTGTGCACCAATGATGGATACAGTGAAGAAGAGGCACAAGTATTTTAAATGGATAGAGGAGGCCGAGAAGAGCTTCAATACACTGAAGGAGAAAGTAACAGAGAAACCAATTCTGATCTTGCAAAATTTTGAGAAGACGTTTCAGGAAGGTGTGATGTAAGTGGCGTTGAGATTGGAGGAGTTTTGAACCAAGGCAATAGAACTGTTTCTTACTTCGGCGAGAAGCTGAATGAGACGAAGAGAAAATACTCCACCTCTGACAAGGAGTTTTGTGCCATAATCCAAGCCCTGAAGAAATGGAGACATTACCTTGTCCCATAAGAATTTGCCTTGTATAGCGATAACCAAGATTTACAATTCATAACCAGACACGAAAAATTGAATCAGAGACATGCGAAGTGGATTGAATATATGCAGAATTTTACTTTTGTCATAAAACATATTGTTGGGAATGCTAACAAAGTTGTTGATGCATTGAGCAAGAGATGTTTGACTTTGCAGGAATTTCAGGTAAAGACCTTAGGGTTTGAACACCTTGAGGAAATGTACAGTGATGATCCAAACTTCAAGGAAGCCTATGAAGCATGCACGAATCTTGTGCTGAGAGATAGAAGCCAGTGGATAGAGTATATAATTCAAGAGGGATTGTTGTTCAAGGGAAATCAATTGTGCATACCAAAATGCTCAATGAGGGATAACCTTTTGAAGCAAAAACATAGTGGAGGATTGGCTGGACATTTTGGCCATGATAAGACATTTGCACAGTTGAGCAGTTCATATTATTCACCAGGTATGAGAACATATGTAATAAAATTCATGAACAAATGCAAAAGGTAAAAGACAGAACATTGGATTGTATCAACCATTTCCCATACCAAAGAGGTTGTGGGATGCAATAAGCATGGATTTTGTGTTGGGAATACCAAGAACACAAAGAGGATGTGATTCCATATTTGTGGTGGTGGATAGATTTTCCAAGATGGCACACTTTATCCCATGTCATAAGACCAGTGATGCAACACATGTTGCAAACCTTTTTTTCAAGGAAGTTGTGAGACTTCACGGCCTACCCAGAAGCATTGTCTCGGACAAAGACACAAAATTTGTTGGTCATTTTTGGAGAACACTGTGGAAGAAGTTGGGGATAGATTTATCTTTCATCTCATCTTATCACCCTCAGACAGATGGGCAGACTGAGGTGGTAAACAGAAGTTTGGGAAACTTATTGAGGAGTCTGGTCACTAAGCACCATAATCAATGGGATCAGATTATGCCACAAGCATAATTTACATACAACGACTCACAAAACAGGAGCACTGGGAAGAGCTCGTTCCAAATATTGTATGGAATGCAACCTAGGGGATTATCTGAGTTGAGAGACTCGAAACAGAGTGAGATCAGAAGCACTGGAGCAGAAGATTTTGCTGCAAAAATGTAGAAGCTCCATAGCCAGTTCAGGGGGTGGTTGTAGAATTCTAGCCAAGAGTACAAATGCAAAGTTGAACAACATCGTAGAGAACTCCAATTTGAAATAGGATATCAGGTTCTAGCACACCTAATGAAGTAAAGGTTCCCTAGGGGGACATATAACAAGCTAAAGATGAAGAAGATAGGACCATGTAAGATCTTGAGGAAGTTTGATGCCAACGTCTATGAGATTGAGCTTCTAGGTGATGTGGACATATCACCCATATTCAACGTCTCAGACCTGTATCCTTATAGGAAGGATGACAAAGAGGGATCAACATATCAAGGGAAGATTCAGTGGGAGAAACAAATGCCTATAGCGAAAAAAAAAAAACAGATGGAAAAGATCATTGATCAGAGGATTAGTAAGAAGACCAAGAGGAATACCTATTTTGAATATCTCATCAAGTGGAAGGGACACCCAATAGAAGATGTCAATTCATAAAGTGAAGTTGATATCCAGAAGCATGGAAACTCGGTACAGGAGCTCATGTACAACAGTCCATGAATTTTTGTCCAGGGGGAGTATGATGCAAGAGCATCGTTAGCAAGTACATGTGGCAGGACAACTCAGTGCCTGAGAGCCAATCCAGAGTCTTGAACACTATCCAGTACTGAAAATATTTTGAAGCGATAGAAAACAAAAGAGGAAATATCACACGCGTGGAGACAAAATGAGCACGCATGACTTGGGATCTTAACCCTAGTCTCAATGTAACTGCAATTAGATAGCAGTTAGTTTGTTTCTTTTGTATAAAGAGAGATTTTGTAGGCCCAAAAGAGAGGTTACGAGAATTATGAGCAAGTAGGAATCTCAGAGTAGTAGTTGTTGCTTTGATTTTAGCTGTAACCATTTTCTTGATTTTGAATGAAGATAAGAGAGAAAAATTGATCCAATGTATGGTGTGAATAGTGTTTACAATTTCTCTTTTGTTGTCACAATCTTTTCAAGAATGAATGAATATTGCTATGAGTGTATGTTTCTTTGAAATGCTTACATAAGAATTTAAATCGCTTTTCTTTGTGAGACGGTGCAAGGTGTGCACACAGTCCGCAAGGAGTGGGTTTACAGGGTCTATTTCAACTCGTAAAGCTCAGAAGAAATTGCATAAGACTTTTTTTGCAGGAAGTGTAAAGAGACTGTTGCAAGGAGTGTACAGTCGTCGCAAGAACTTGAATCTTGTGTAAAGATCTATTGCAAAGAGTGCACAGACCTAGAATTCGATGAAGAGTCAAAGTGAATTTGTAAAGAAGTCAAAGGATGAGAGTGGAAGAATGCCAAGAAGGCAAGAAAGGATTCTTTTCAAGAATATTTGGATCTGAGTTTGACGAATTTCCTAGAAAAGAAAGAAGTGCTTGGGAGATCAAAACCTTTGGAGAGACCAATCTCAGGAGGAGTAGCACTTTCCAAGAAGCACGAACGTGATCCAAGAAATGGACTCACGAGAAGGATAAAGGTCAAACCCTTTAAATCCTTTCAAAAATCTTCTAAGTATGAAGAAATCTTTAGCTCAGAGGGAAGATCTGGACCATCTGATCAGCATCCAGACAACAAGGAGAAAGTGCAAAGGAGGAAAGATCTCAACCGTTCGGTCTGAGTGCAAATGGATCGTAGTCATCTGAACAAGGTAAAGTGCACTAACCTTAAATATTTGAATGTGCACAAGAGGAACAAGGTCACGAAATTAGGAAATCATCAAAACCGTCCATCACGACAGGACACGCGGTGAGAGATCATCATTTCGCTGACTCGGAGATTGGAAAGGTCAAAGAGAAGAGTTGTGAGGATTCACAAAGTACGAACTCGTAAACAGATCACAGTCATTGATCGTTCTGAAATCATCGAGAGCGTTCGTTTTCAAGGAGGACACATGGTGAGAGATCAGCATTTCGTTGACTCGTGACTCGAAGGAGTCAAAGGTTGAGTCGCGAGAACTCGTGAAACGTGAAATCGCGACATGATCTAAGTCGTTGATCAAAGGGAAGATCTGGACCGTTGATCCAGCACCATCGCAATTTCGGCTATCAAGAGAACAGGGGCAAGGAGACTCCAAAGTCGCGAATCATGAAAAGATCATAGTCATTGATCAAAGAAGGGATTTGAACCGTAGATATGGTTTTTTCGGGACTTCGCAACTCGGGAAATCAGAGGTAAGAGTTTTGGGAACTCACAAACCCCGAAACTGCGAAGACTTGATCTGAGTCGTCGGTTCAAGAAGAGATCTGGACTGTTGAGCGTCTAGGGAGACGATTTGTGAAGCGTGAACTCACAAGACATGAAATCACAAAGTGATCGAAATATTGGCCCACGGTCATAGCAAAGGGTCACATCGGTGAAGGGGGATAGAGGGGATTGCATGCACTAGGCTCCTGTCAGGATTTCGAAATTCAGGAGAGTCAGAGTGACTCGCATGCAAAGGCCTAATATGCAAAGTCCCGACATGCCTTTCAATTAGGCGACTGGTCACAGCCTTGGCCACATAAAGGGGGGGGCTTAACCAGGAGATTTAGTGTCTAAACATGCCAAAGATTAAGGGCATTAAGGAGAAATTCGTGGGTTCCATATAACCTATGATTTAAGGTAAATAGGGAATGTTAACTGGATTTGAGGTTCTTGAGGGCCAACGAGTCAATCAGACTCAGTTTCTTGATTAATCCTAGACCAGGAGGTCGCACAATCCTTAGGAGAGAAGGGGGCTCTGCATCACTATGGATCTGATAAATGAACCAAGAAAATATGCCTAGAGGACAATGGTTCAGTGGAAGTGAGTGAAATAGGAGGCTCCTCAAAATTAGATCAAGTCCTCCTAGTATCAGCTAGATCACCAACAAGATCCCCTACATCCTAAAGAGTAGTCTGAGCCCACTTGGGCCTTTGCTCTGGCTCTAGATCTGCATTTGGATGCACTGACTCTCCATCTGACTGGACTAACTTTGTATCTATATCATCTTAATCCAATGAATCAGAACTCTCATCTGAAGAAGATGCGGCATGTGCATTCTCATCATCTCGGACAGGTGGAAGAATGAAGGTGTCTACATGCAGTTGTTGAGGTACATGTGAGACACTTTCCTCGAATTGGACACTTCGCTCAATGATGAGTTGGTCTGAGGAAAGATCAATAAGTCTTTATTGCTTCACATTGTCGAGGTATCCAACAAAGATATACTTAGTGCTTTTTGGATCAAGTGCCTTCCTCATTTTAGAGGGAATTTGGGCCCATGCACGTGAACCAAAAATACGAAAGTGGGTCACTTTCGATTTGAGGCTGCTCCAAACCTCGTAGGGGGTCTTATCCTTGACAGATCTATGGGGAGATCTATTTTGGATTTATGTTTCACAATTAAGTTCTTCGGCCCATAGTCTCTATGGTAGTGACTTTGCATGTAGCATGCAAGATGCCATCTCTTTTAGAGATATTTTTTTCTGCTCAACAACTTTATTTTGCTGCAGAGTATAGGAAACTGTGTGCTGCAACTGAATCCCTACCTCATGAAAAATATTATGTATATCATTCTTGACATACTCTCCCTCGTTATCATTTTGGAGGACTTTGATTTTATTTCCTAACTATGTCTCAACCAAGGCTTTGAAATTTTTGAGGTGTTGAAAGACCTCTAGTTTTTACCTAAGAAAATAAATCCATATGAAACGTGAGAAATCATCAACCAAAATCAGAACATAACTCACTTTTTTTATTGGTGGATGCAGAAAAGGGCCCATGAGGTCACTATGGATCATATCTAAAGGAGAGGAAGCTCTTTGAGTCTTTGCTTTGTCGAATTTCTCTTGAGGGTGTTTTCCAAGAACACATCCCTCACAGATTCCTTTGCAGAAATGGATTTCTGGTAGACCATCAACCAATATTTGCTTGCTAAGTTGTTGCATATATATGAAATTCAAATGCCCGAACCTTTCATTCCATATTCTACTGCTTTCATCAACATGGGTAAGCAGTAAAGCAGAATCTAGTTCAATGAATTCAGAAAATGTATACAATCTAGATTGATGATTTACCTCACTAGTAGCAACCCTAGAATTGGTTTGCATGTCATAGATGTCCACTTCATTAGGTGTGAATATGAATTTCTTTCCGGTTCCATAATTCGTCATCTGATACATGGAGAGAATATTGATGGAAAGTTTGGGAATGTGCATCACATTCTCGAAGATTATGTTGGTTAGTTCAATCCTTCCTTTGTCGATGACCTCAACTGGAGAGTTGTCCCCCATCAAAATAGGAGGACCTTTGCATGCGTCCAATGAAGAATAGATTGCTTTTGTGGTAGCCATGTGATGTGATTCTCCCGAATCTACGATCCAAGCATCGAGAGAGGAGTTGATGGCAATCAAGGCATGGATAGAATTTCCTTTCTTGGGATTTTGATATTTTGGCTTCTTCTTCTTGGCACCCTCGGGGATGCGATCTCCAAGGTTATTTTGTTGAATTATTTGAGTCATTAGATCTATTTTTTTTATTTGGGCCTCAAAAACAATCCTCTGCTTCAAATATGCATGACCATATTCTCCTTCCATGCAAATAAGTTGTAAGATGTAAGAATGAATTCATTTGGGAATTCCATTTTTCCGTTGTCTTCAATCTTCAGTACCTGCAAAAATAATTTGGTGTATCTTTTGCTTAGAAATCCATCGGATTTGATACCATGTAAATGTGTTGAACCTCCATAGAATAGATCTAGCTAAAAAATACCACTCACTTTTGCAGAGAGAAATTGAGAAAGAAGAAGCAAGAGAGAAAGAATGGAATAATTTTCATTAACCGTAATGAATAATGAATAATTTACACATAATATACTTTGTATAACTCAACCAATGTGCATTGGAGGTGAATCCAATGCGCCATAGTGGTGGTCTAGATTGATATGGAAACACACAAGCAGTTACGAGAGTGAACTGCCACCTAGTCTAGTCTCTCGGGCAGTTATGAGAGTGAACTGCCACCTATCTGAGTTAACTAATCTACCAGTCTTCAGTTAACTGACTGAAACAGAGTGAAGTGAGGAGGAGATCAAGGAATCATGGGTAATTTTCTAGTCTGGTGATGATACCAAGGCTAATGTGCATTAGCTAGTGATGATCTCAATGTTGTATGGTGACAAAACCAATGCAACATCTAGACTCCACTCAACTAGTCAAACTGAAGTGAAAAACTAAAGAGAATACTCTCCTAGAGGAATATTCTCCCTAAACTTTAGGAGACTGAATAATGACTAATAAAAAAGGAAAAACCTTAGGAAAAAGAAATCCTAGGTGTCTATGAAGTAAATCCAACACAAATATAGAATTGATTTACTTAACCACCTTATGTTTACCTTGAACCTTGATCCAAGTGGTGGTATAATTAAGTAACCAAAATAGAGGTCATAGACTTGATTCAATCTTGCTATAGGATTCTTTGATGTTGTTAGGGAATCCACCCTTATCTTGGATTTCAATTCTTCACTAAAATGATGGAAGTAATTTCTAAGGTGACAGTGGAAAGTACTTCCATAGGTTACACTTGTCTTTCATCTTGTGAAGGCTTTGCACAAGTACTAGATTGGGTGATAACAATATCATTTCAGGTAAGCTTCACGGATCTGAACAATTTATAACAATGATCTGGTTAGTGCCTTGTCCTTCCAATATGGTTAATGCAATAATAGCATCATGGTTGGAAGGTATATGAATCCTTAGAATAGTGACTTTTTAATAAAATTATCGACATGATCAATATGATTAGGGAACAAGAATTATGTTTGCCTCTTTAAAAAAAATTGTACATTAACATAGAGTGATCTAGTTGGAATGAATTTATCCTATCGATGTTACACACAAATTTACATGATCACAACAAATAGTACCAAAGATCCCCATTGCAATCTCCAAGCGCAATTACACAGGCTCACGCATGAAATCTTCAAATGCCAAAACAAATTTCGAAAACCCTACTTAAGGTTCATTTGATTTCATCCATATCCACTTCTTCTCCACTCACCATGCCATAAGAAGTAGTGGAATAGTTATTTCTAGATCCTTCAATTTATTTATGAAGAATTTGAACCATTGGCAACATCATTATGATCGAATACTAAACAACATGGAATTTAGAGGATTATGATAATTTGATTTCATCCATATCCAGCGTATCTGTGTATATATGTTTCTGATTTTTATAGTGTACCTTATTTTACTTTATATTTGTATTTGTATTTGTTATCACATGTTATGTTCTACAAAGTTTCATCTCTCATCTCTTATTTTCTCCATTTTAAAAATTTTTGTATAAGATATAAATCGTAATCATTAGGTTGTTAAAGGTTTAAAATCGTTATCATGGGGATCAAAATAGTGTTATATTGAGAGAAATAAGGAATAGTTAGTCTTGTAAAAGGGGATAGGGAGAATTATGCACATGTTTGTAGGACTGTCCTATGACATCATTTAAAGTTTTAAATATTTCTATCAGATTCATACATCATGTCATCACTTATGTCTCATGATTACCAAAGTTAGATAGCGACTCTCAAGTCGTTTCCATCCAAAATATGCCAAAGGACAATTTATGCAGGGTGCTATAGGAACTTCCACTTGTCCCTATGTTTCATCATCACACGTATTGTTGGAGGACTTTGAAGACGTGGATCGTCCTACCTAGAATAATGAAAAACTCAAGGCAGTTATCAAGTACCCAATCTGTATCACAACATGCAAAGGTGGCGATACTTTCATCAGTTCGTATCTATTACACAGAATGTCACGTGGATGGGTTTTTTCAAAAATAGTTCTTTTAACCTGGAATTTTATTTGTTTCTATAAGATTCAAATTGCATCTGGACATTTTAAATTTACTCCTTATAGCGAACAAATCCCATATATATCTCCACATAGCAAACATATCCCACTCCTATAGAAAAGAATCTAGTCTTCTGGTCATGACAGCAGAATGGGTAAAAGTGGACATGTGAACATAAAGGAGCCTAAAGGACCCGAGATCATGGAGGCATACGAAAACAACATACATATATTTGAACAAATTGGCTGGTATATTTTTTGCACCAAATTATATGGTTATCACTATGGTGTAGCTCGTGCATTTGTTGAAAGATTTTATGGATAGAGGGTTTAGATTGATAATTTGAATATGTAGGTCACAAAGGAATCAATAACATCATCCTGTAATCTCCCTGTTGATGGTGAAACGTGGTTCAAGAAAAAAATAATCACGGGTGGGGATGTCAATCAATTCCTGAAACCAGAATACAGAGATCCCAATTAGGCCAAGGGTATTCCTAGGGACTGGATAGTTGATGAATAGATGGAGGCTTTGTTGATGCTCAAACACTTTATCACATGTGAAGGACGTTATTCCACTATGTTCTTGTTTCATCTACGATTCCTCCTTCATTTGTTAGGAATTGCCTGCCATATTATTTCTTGAGGGACTTGAATAAAATGGCCATGAAGATTCAAGAAAATCCCAAGACTCCCTTGCATGGTATCTATTTTTGTAGGAAAATCTGCCTGCGGACAAGTAGATCGACCTCTAGAGCTTGACCTTAACCCTAGACAGAAAAATGCTTAACGTGGACACTGAATTTCTTTCAAATCTATCTAAACTAATACATGAGAAGGAAGGATGATAGAAGTACCTGTTATTGACGTTTGTCCCTGCACGCTCCGAGTTGCGCTCCAATCTTTTGCTCCTCGCTGAGTTCTGCGGACAAAGAAAGATACAACCACTTCCTACTCTATTGATATTAGCTTGAAAAAAGATCTACCATTGGATGATAAGTTCATGTAACATTAGACACAAACTAGAAAGAAACAGGCCAAGCGTGTCATATTAATGAGAATAACGACAACAATACTTACAATCGTAGATGCGAGTGCGACAGCTTTGTCAAGTCCTCTTCGTCTAACCCTTGCCTGAAAGATCCAAGACCTGGATAACAGCAGCTTCACTGATCACTCTCTTCTGGCTGACTGTAAGTTTCCTCCAAGATCATAAGTTTCACATATTCCCTTCTTCCCCTTTCCACCATCATAGAGCCTACTTATATAGGTTGGGAGGAGCCTAACCTCTTGAGTTATGTTTAGAACCAGTTGGGAACCTTCTCCATAGATCAGGGATCTGTTGATGAAAACAAGAATTCGAGCACAACAGCCTCCTAATCTCGAATGTTACTTTCCTTATTCTTCTCAACGGGCTAACAACTGACCCAGAATAGGGAGCGCTCCTTTAGAAGGGGTCTCAGAGCGTTGTAGCGCTCCTTGGCGGGCCTTAGGGAAGCGCCAGCGCTCTTAAGATGAGCAGCGCTCCTCCAAAAGGGTCTAGGGAGCGTTATAACGCTCCCTAAGACATTATAGGGGAGCGCCAGCGCCTCTGCAGCTGCATTAGGGGAGCGTTCCCTCTCCAAACCTCAGTTTCAGGGCTCCTTTCAGGTGTCAAGATTTTTTTGATCCCAGTGAACCAGTTCTCTTCCTTCAAATGAGTCATGTGATGTGCCATAAGTGCTTCCTTAGTGTCTTTATCACGGTATCATGTTTGAACTTCGTTTGCGACACTAGTGATCAACTTGCGACACTTGCGAAAGTTGATAGGGAAGATGCGACACTTACGACAGTTGATAGGGACAATGCGACACTTATCCATGTGAGCAATTTTGACGTGTAACAGAATGCCCCCCAAAGTATGAAGTCAGAAGATGCAAACTGATGAATGAAATGCTTTGTAGACGTTCAAGCAAGGGTATAGACTCGGAGAACCTGACGAGAGCTGCACACAAACATCCAACAAATATCATGACAAGTTTCAAAACCCAAGGCAGGCATACCTATGCTTGGATGATTCAAGACTTAGTAGGATATGGCTACCATAAAATACACTGCGGATCCATAATCGTATTGATAAAAGGGTATAGCCACCGAAGATACAATGTGGATCTATACTCTGATGACTCGGACTGATAGTAGCCACGAAGAATACACAGTGGATCTACAAGATGACAAGACATAGCCACGACCAATACAAAGTGGATCTATGTAACAATGTATATGTTCTTTAATCCAGAATTCCTTCGCAGCCTAGGCAAAGCATGTACTAAAGTGGTGGCTCAATCCAGGGTCTTCATACCAATCCCAATATGGTACGAATCTAACCATGTGAATAGATGTTTTGGTGTCGAACATGGCAGAAACCACTTGATTACCGGTCGATGAGGTGGACCGTTAACAAGTGCGAGGGAGATCACCATTAATGTCAATGATTCCCAAGGTATCTTAGTACATTCCACCGGATGCGAATAGATGAACTGAAGTCGAACATTCGTGGAATCATTCGATCAGGGGTCAATGATGTAAACCCACTGTCGAATGTGAGGAGGCCTTCCATTGAGGCATGCAGGTCCCAAAGTACTAAATGGTTTCTAAGCCTAATTCTCGGATAATGTGTTGAAGTCGACAGGAATAGACTCGTCGAGGGAGGGCCTTGATGTATCCCCCA
>JZKD02S1721537.1:0-15509 GCA_000966675.3 Picea glauca
TACATTTCATCAAATAAATAAGAAGAATAAAATTGAATACTCATTATAATGTCATTTTGTATAAAATGGTAGAAATGAAAGTGTCAAAAGCATAAACATTATGGTTTTTATAAATTAGGAGGTCCTCAAGAGTAAGTAAGTTATAAAAAGTTATAAAACTAAGAATAAAAGTTATGTTTTATATTTTAAAGGCATGGTAAGTTAAAAGGAAGTGGGGTTCATTGTCAACCTCCTTTGTTTTATATATTTTATAATTTATTTATTTTTGCATTCCAACTTGCTTTTGGGTTAGTATAGTGACTAATTTTACTATAGAGGTTATGATTATTGGTTTAAATTTTGTCAATATTTATTATTATTATGTTTTTTAATGCATAATGTTGGAAAAATAGTTTTGATTAACCAAACTCAGAATTATAAAAATTTTGCAACATTTCAACTTCTTCTTATTAATTATTTCGTTACCACCTTAAATTTTATCTTTAAATTTCATAGGGATGTAAGATTTATTATTAGCAATACCATTAATTTGATGATCTTTTTTTATGTTTGAAAAGATAAATAAAGCCTTGAAATCCTTAGCCCAACCTCTTTTAAGCTAGTGGTGACTATTGCTCATACTAATAACATGGATCCTATATTTCCTTAACTTGAACAGTTTGTGTTTATAATCTAAATGCCTGATCATGGATTTAAACTCCGCTAAAGTACATCTAGCTTCAATCAAGATAATTGGGGTAAAGAGTGTTTTATTTAACTTTAAAATTATAGGTTATGAAGTGTTTTTGGATTTCTTGATTTTATTTCAATCTTAGGAGGGATATTGTGGGCTCAAACTTCACAATCATAATAATAACTAGGATAACTGAAGTGTTGAAAATATATTTTTTCATATCCCAATCTCAGATCTCTTTCTATTCAAGACCATAATAAACTTTCCAACCACCAATGATTATCTTCTTGACACTATAGTTCCAGTTCAACTAGTGACAATTGATACAATACCTAAGTACTTGTAAGATTGCACATCTTCAAGGGTGTTATCTCCATACAAAATTGGAGGGTAAATTGTTTTCTTAGATTTAATTATCATAACCTTGGTTTTATCAATATTGAAGGTAAGCTCATAAATTATCCATACTTGTTGGAGAACTTTGAGTTTCTTGCGTATATCTTCAATATATTTTATAAGGAGAACAATATCATCATCATATAAGAGAAGGAAAATAATAATTTCAACCATGTTAATACCAATGGATGCTTTCTCTGTTGGATTAATGAGAGGGGGGGTGAATCAGTAATAGAGCAATGTAATCCTTTTTACTATAAAATGCAAGTGTTATATCAATGTAGCATTATCATCCAAGAGTTGCAAAGTAAAGAAACAAGAGTAAAGAAACAATAAACAAATGAGCAATCACACACATACACAGTACATCAGTGTTTTACGTGGAAACCCAAAGAGAGAAAAAACCACGTAATTCTTTTTCTTATATGTCTTTAAGAATTACATTCATTGGAAGCACCAACTTCCTTTGCTTTCCAGCTGCAACTGGAAGGAGGTTCCAACCCCCTATTTTCTTAGGCTACAACCTGAGAGAAGCTCCAACTCCCCAATTCTTTGGCTACAATCAGAAGGAGGCTACAACCCCCTATGTTCTCCGGATACAGCCACCTATCATTGCCCTGTCCAACCGCCCTGGTATATAAGTAGAATGATGGAACCACTGTCACACTATCACTGTGAGATATACACTGGTGTAAACCTGTACCAATCAACCTGCACCAAACAACATGTACCAATAACCTGAACCATGCATCAACCATGCATCAACCTGTACCTCAACCTGTAATCAACATGTACCATAAACAAGTACATCAAACATGCACCAACCTATACCAAACAACTTGTAATCAACCTGTACCATAAACAAGTGCATCAACCATGCACCAACTTGTACCTCAACCTGTACCATGAATAAGTGCATCAACCATGCACCAAACCTATATGAATAACCTGTCACAACAACCTGTCCAAACAACCTATCACAACAACTTGTCTCATCAATATTATCAACCAAATCAAATCTACTCACCAAGATCAATCACCAAGAAAACTCTCAAAGATGTGCATCAACCAAGAATAACACACCAACTCATAATCATCGCCAAGATCAATATGTGCTTCTAATAATATACCAATACAAGTATGCTACATCATCCATAAACAATGTGTCAACAATACTATTAACAAGTGCCTCCAACCATGTACCAAGTATGTACCAATCATGTATCAACTACTCATCAACTATGACTCATCAAGATGAACCAAGATCATCAACTATACACATCATGTATGTGTCAACTCATCAACTACTTGTCTCAACCATGTACCCAACATCTACCTCAACCAAAATCCCTCATAAATTTCATCATATAAATTTGATTTGTAACTCTGTAATAGACCTGGTGTATATGATCACATACCTGTAAACCCTCCTTAAATTTAACAACAAGAGACTAGCATTTTCATCAAACTTTACTTTAGACTCACATGACTAGTTTTGGATTAGTCAACAACCCTAACTTGAAATAATCATAACTATGTACATGTATTGAATAAATATCTGAAAATAGTACACAATGTTCTTCAGTGTGTTTTATGAAATTCCTCCAGGTGTCACTACTTGGAACCTCTCAGAAAAGGAGTTATAGAAAAAATGGCACACCTTGTTGAATTTTGGTTTATTCTAGAGAGAGAACTTATAGAGCGTTCCCCACACAGAATGTTTGTTGTATGGATATGAAAACTTTACAAATAATACTATAGACGGTACTCTAACCAACACATTTGGTCTTACTAAATTTGGATATGTTATGAATAAGTTATGACATTTTTACCCAAAACACCTATTTTAGACTAGTTTCAGGACTAGCCACAAACCCTATTTTCCACGGAGTGTAACTCCAAAAATACAACAACCCACAAGCTGAAATTTGTACCACAGCTACTTGGAATTTTTTTCTCAATGGAATCTCAATTTCACGGTCTAAATCATTCTAGAAAAAAAGTTATTGCGAAAATGGTGAGATGACCTGTAAATAACATACCTTAGAAAGAATCATCAAAAGAATTTATCTTCCTTTGAATTTCGGCCTTCTTTACTTCACCTTCCCTCTGAAATTTGACTTAGACATCCTTTGGTTACCTTGGTCACCTGTAGATATTCAATATTCTCAATTCTAATTCAAATGAGAGAGCCTTGCCTCTTATTTATACTCTCCAAGTAGCTTCCTTAGAATCATCTTCTATGCCACTTTGTCCACATAGCCACTTTGTCCACATAGTCACCTCTATCCAACTTTGCCCAATTTTTCACTTGTCCATATATCCAATAGCCACTCGACCACTTAACCCATTTTCCTCATTTTAGGGTTAACCTTCTTATAACCACTTTCCATAATTAGAAAGTCCTCCATTTACTTTATTATTTAAATAATCCTCTTTGACTTTGTCACTTCACTTTATTATTTAAATAATCCTCTTTGACTTTGTCACTTCACTTTATTATTTAAATAATCCTCTATGACTTTGTCACTTCACTTTATTGTTTAAATAATCCTCTTTGAGTTTGTCACTTCACTTTATTATTTAAATAATTTCTTCTTTGCAAACACTTTGACTTCTTTGACCTTTTGGGGCTTCAAGCCAACATATGAGGGCCCTCCAAATTTGTAAGGCCATAACTCTCAAATCATGAGGAGTTATGTGACATCCCACATACCACCAGAAATGGCATGACATGTACTATCCATCTAGAATAGTCTTACCTGCAAATATATCAAAATTCATACCATTATACATCAAACAAACTTGGGTCCATTACCCAAACCTGGGTTCTCCAACTTCACATGGCCATAAATCTGTAACCTTGAGGATCTATGTGATGTTCCTATAACATACCCATCTCTCTTCTACCCAGCTTGCACCACCCGAGAGAACGAACCTCCACCCTTCTCTGCCATGCAGTCCCTCAAGCAATCCTTCTCCTTATTCGGGCTCCAGCGCAACTGGTCTAGAATCTCAATGATGGAACTCTCAAGACTCGTAGTTGTGAGAAACGATGGAAAAAGGCCAATGCATCTCATACATGCAGGCCTCAAATCATGGTTGCATCACACTAATGACCACTACAACCCACCATATTGTGGCTAATTCTTCAACACTTTGGTTCCCCTTTCCCAAGCCAAGACGCAGATGAGGATGGATCAATGAATGGGTGAGTAAGTGCATGAAGTGTGTGAGGGAAATGAATGAATGTATAGGAAATCAATAAACAAGCCATCATTCCAACCCCCCCATCAGAACATAGGCGGGTTTAAGTAACTCTGTGGGGAATCAAGAACCTCCTGGCCTTCCCCAAGAATCTCGTGTAACCGATCCCCTCCCTTAGAAAAAAAGGGTAATTAACATAGGAATAACACTTAGCCCCTCAAACCCCCTCTCTTGTGGAATCATAGTCCCCTATAACTCTAGTCCTTGTCCGTCTAGCAACCAGCCATGTATTTATTATTAATAATGATAGAAAACATTACATGTCTTGGGCACATTGGCCTTTTAATAATTGTTTGGGCACCCTGGTCTCTCAGCATTGTAACAATACATTATTTAAAATGGAGGTTCAAAACCTGGGGTGTTACATCCCCTCCCCCTTATTTTAGCACTTTCCTTAGTGCATATACAAAATAGAGATCAAAATCTCAAATTTATTCAAAATGATGTGGGTACTCAGCCCGCATGGCATCTTCAGGACCGTAGCAGGGCCATTGAACTTTTACCATCTCTATAACTCGATTCCAGAGCATTTTGACTTTTCTATCCAATACCCGCACTGGCTGAACTTGAAAATATCCCTCTATCTCTACCTGAATCAGGTGCCAATCAATAACATGGGTAGGGTCATGTACATATTTCTTTAGTAAAAATACATGAAATAGATTATGCACATTCATGGAAGTAGGCAATGCAAGCATGTATGCAACTGACCCTATTCTGTCCAATATTTCAAATGGACCACAAAATCTGGCTACCATCTTTGTACAACTGCCCAATTTCAAAGATATTTTCTTGGGTTTCGCTTTCAAAAGTACATGCTCCCCTTCTTTAAATTCTCTAGTTGTCTTGTTCTTGTCTGCATAGAATTTCTGTCTATCCTGAGATGCCTTTAAATTCTGCTTGATCTTAACCACCTGATATTCCATGTCCTTAATCAACTCCGGCCCAAGTACCACTCTATCTGTTGGGTTGTCCCAACTTACTGGATTATCGCATTTCCTACCATACAAGTCTTCAAATGGGCTCATTCTTAATGAAGCTTGATACCCATTATTATATGCAAACTCAACCAAGTGTAAGTAATCTTCCCACTTAGATGGCTTATCCATCACATACATTCTCAACATGTCTTCAATTATTCGATTGACCCTCTCTATTTTCCCTATCTGGGGATGATACACAATGCTAAAGTTTAGATTTGTGCCAAATCCTTTAAACAATCCCCTCCATAAATTGGAGGTAAACTTCGTATCTCTGTCTAAGACGATTTTCCTAGGTATCCCATGCAACCTAGCAATTTCCTTCATGAAAATTTTTGCAATATTAGCCACTGTATGTGTTGTCTTCACAGACACAAAATGAGCAGCCTTTGTTAATTTGTCAACCACCAGCATGATTGAATCATGTTTCTTATTCATTATGGGTAATCCTGTGATGAAATCCATGGTGATCACTTCCCATTTCTTCTCTGGGATTGGCAATGGCTTCAGCAAACCCGTTGGGTTCCTATGCTTAGCTTTCACCTCTGACATTTCATACATCGAGCGATGTAATTAGAAACATCCTTCTTCATTCCCGACCAAAAAAACTAGCTTCTTACTGCTGTAATTGTTTTTTGGTAACTGAGATGTCCATCATAAGGGACATCATGCATTTCCTTTAGTACCAAATTCCCTAGTTCTCCAGAACTAGGAACATAGATTCTATTTTTATGCATGAGTAATATGTCTTCTTTTATCTCATACTGCTTTATTTTCTATTGTACATATCCTTGTTGTAAGATTTCATTTACCTGTAGGTAATGTTGGTCTGTAACAAGACCATCCAAAATTATGTTCTTCAATTCTGAATGATGCATATTGATAGCAGTAGCATGCATGGTATGCACTCTTATACTAAGTGCATTGACAAATTTATTCTCCTTGCCCTTGATATGCTTGATATTGAAGTCATATTCACTTAAAAATTCCAGCCATCTTTTTTGCATGGCATTCAATGTTGGTTGTTCAAAAAGATACTTCAGGCCAATGTGGTATGTCCTTAATTTGAATTTCTTTCCCATGAGATAATGCCTCCACATCCTCAAGGCGTGAACAATGGCAGCAAGTTCCAAGTCATGCGTGGAATAGTTCCTCTCATGTTCCTTAAGCTTTCTCGACTCATATCCAATGACATGTCCATTTTGTGTGAGGAATCCCTCAAGTCCTTCCTTACATGCGTATGTACATACCACAAAACTTTCATTTGGGTCAACAATCTTTAACACAGGTGCACTAGTAAGCAATTCCTTAAACAGATTAAAATTCTTTTCACACTTGAGTGTCCATTCAAATTTAGTTCCCTACTTTTGCAAAGAAGTGATGCGATGAGCAATATTAGAGAACCCTACTATGAAACTTATATAGTAGCCAGCTAATCCAATAAAAGAAATGACGTCTGACACATTTTTGGGTGTTTTCCATCCTCTAATGGCTTCGATATTCTCTGGATCTACCTCTATGAACTACTATAAATAATGTGTCCCAAGTAATGGATCTGATTTTGATAAAAAGAACACTTACTCAACTTGGCATACAACTGATGTTCTCTCAGTACTTGCAACACCAGTCTTAAGTGATGTTCATTCTCCTCTTCAGAATTAGAATAGATAAGTATGTCATCCAAGAATACTATGACAAACTTATCCAAATAATTTATGAATATTCCATTCATTAAGTACATGAAGATAGTTGATGCATTGGTCAGTCCAAATGGCACCACTACAAATTCATAATGCCCATACCTAGTCCTAAAGGATGTCTTATGAATGTCTTCTTCCTTGATTCTTACCTGATGGTATCCTTCCCTCAGGTCAATCTTTGAGAATATCTTTGCTCCTCTTAGCTGATCAAAGAGGTCATCAATTCGGGGTAGAGGATACTTGTTCTTTATAGTGTACTTGTTCAACTATCAGAAGTCAATACACGGCCTCAAGGTTCCATAGTTCTTTTTGACAAAAAGTATTGGTGCTCCCCAAGGTGAAACACTTGGACATATGTACCCTTTCTTCAACAATTCCTCTAACTGCATTTGTAATTCTTTTAACTCTAGTGTGCTCATTCTGTAAGGTGCTTTTGACATTAGGGCAGCTCCTAGCACTAAATCAATTGAGAAATCTATCTCCCTTCTTGGTGGAAATTCATGTATTTCTTGGAATACATATTCAAATTCTTGTAGTATCGAGAAATATTTGAGTCTTGTCCCTTTTGTATTATCCGGTTCTTCCACATGAGCTGCATACAATTGACATCCTTTCCTAAAACATCCTTTTAGATGTAAGGCTGAAATGTCCCTTATAGCGATGGGTCTTGGAACTCCTTTCACAGTGCTCTGTTTTCCATTTCCATCAAGACATGTAAATGTCTTGTTATGAAAATCTAGGAAAACATGATGCTTGTCCAACCAATCCATTCCAATCAAAATATCATAAGACCCCAATGGTATGATATTTAGATCCATACTAGTATTCACGCCATTAAGACTTATGGAACAAATTTTGACCATATTATGGATTCTTCTTTTGGTTCCAGTGGCTAACTGAACCAAACTTGATTTTCCAAGTTTAATTTTCTCCAAATGTAATCTATCCACTATCTTAGGATCAATGTAGCAATGACTTTCTCCTGAATCAATCAAAATAGCAACAGGTCGATCTATGATCTTATCTTCCACCTCGATCATATTGGACTAGTACCCTACTTGTCGATCATTCAAAATTGCATAGATTCTTCCCATGTCTTCGAATTTTGTAGCTTCTTGGATGTTGTGCACATTCTTCACTCTGTCCTTTTTGTGTAGGCAATCCTTGTATAGGTGATCTTCCTTGCATCCCCAACATTAGATTGGTGGTCTTCCCCTTTTCCCCAAGGAATATTCCTTCTTGAAATCTCCCTTAGCATACTAGTCTTGATGATTTCTATTAGGCTCATTCCTATTGAAGGAAGGTTTGAATCCTTTCCTCCTCTGATCAGACTTCACATTTTTCTTGTCCTTCCAAGATTTCTACAGAGATTCTCTTCCCTGGCCTTGATCATACATGTATTTATCCCTCCTGATGGCTTCAGTAAAGGTCTTGGGTTCATCATACTTGATCTTTTCCTTATAAAAGGCTGGCAGTCCACTTAGAAATCTCTGTATTTTCACTTTCTCGTCACCAATGAGCCTGACATACTTTAACAATCCCAAGAAATTCTTCTCATACTCTACCATAGTCATGCTTCCCAACCTAAGTTCAAATAACTCCTACATTTTCTTGTCATAGAAATGCTTTGAGAGGTACTCCTTCTGGAAGTACTTCTTGAACTTATTCCAAGTGATCCTACTCTCATTAATGTGCTCCACTTGCTTTAGTTGGTCCCACCACATTGCAACTTTCCCATGTAAATGTTAGGTGGAAATCCTAGCTTCCAGATTTGATGAATATTTATGCAACTAAAAATATCAACTGAGCCCAAGCAACCATGCTTTGGCATCATCTTCCCTTTCTCTTTCACCCTCAAAGGAAGGTGGCTTGAGCTTCCTTAGCTCTCCTTGCAAACTATCTACCTTTTATTTCCTCCTTTGGTGTCTGACAAGAGACACCTCTAGACTTCTTAAGGGATCATCCTTGCATAAAACTTTCTTTCTGAGTAAGGAGGTGAGTGGTTTCCATGAGCTCTGCTAGCACTTCTGGAATAACCAACTCTTCCCTGATCATCCCTTCTTTCATGGCACCTGCCTTCTTCCTCTTGTCTTGATTTTGATCCCTTCTTCATTTGTCTATGCAACTGATTTAATCTCTACAACACTAGAGCATTTATCTGAATTTTCTCTCTCATCAATGTCTTGTTGTCTTCTTTGTAGCTCTGCACTTCCACCTTCAGGATTTTTACCGTTTCTATTAACGTTTCTTGTTCTCCTTTTCCCTTGCATCCATTGGACTCTGTCTCTGCATTACCAACTCTAGTATTCTGGCCTTCAGCCTCCTTATCATGAATAGAGGCTCCCTCGCCTTCTTCCATTTCCTCAATACGCATCCTGAGCTGATGTGCTTAAGCCCCTTAATTCTACAAAATGTGCAAGCGACCATTTTATTAGAATTATGCATATAATAAAAAAAATTCCAAACCATGCTACAGGTCTCCTTATTTTTTTTTGTTCATGGAGATCATATCCCCATTCTCCAAAAATAACAGTGTCCTGCTATGCTTGGATGACACAAAATTTCATCCTACGCAGGTGCTTCCTTCAAACCACCTTCCCAGGTGACCACGACTAGAAACCACGCCTAAATCCTTCCTTATCACTTTTCTGTCTCGAAGACCACCAATTCGGCCCTTATCTCTCCTTCCCTCAGCTCTCAATATTCATATGACCACGTCCATGACCCTACACTTACCTGAAAAAGCGCTTGTCCAGAGCTTTAGGACTTTAGAACTTTCAGCTAGGACCGGATCAACGGTCCTCATCATCTTTCATAATCAACGATTGAGATCCACTTCAAGACTCCGCGCTTAGGGAGTCTCAACATTCCTTGCTTACCTCCTCCCAAAACGCTTTTACCCGGATTTCATGATCTGCTGACGAGTGTCCTCCCACAGATCGGTGGTTGTGAATCACTTCGGCTCTTCGGACTTCAGAAGTTTCAAACTTTCCTCCTAAACGTTCTCTCGGAGTGATTTTCCCTGAAGTCGATGATCCTTCGACGTGTTTCTTATGGAATCAACGGTCGATATGTACTCCGTCCTTCAGGAGTTTTCGACCCAACACAACCTAGCACATACTTCCTCACTAGAGTGCCCAGTCTCCAGACTGCACTATCTATCGCCACATGGCGAAATACTGGAAGCGGACACGTGGCCCAATTAGGTAGGTGACATGTGTCATGTTTTAACTGACATTGAATACTCCATATGCTCAAAACTTACTGACACATGGCACACATCCCATGTGTCAACTTCATCCCAGGTGACGTCCGCAAGCCATGTCACTTTGACTCTTCGAGCTTCGGGAATTCGAGAGTTTTCCATACTGGGACACTTCCAATTCTCCCAAACTCCAATTTCCCAAACTGACCAAACTGTCGCCATGTGTATCCCTTATTGGACGGTCCATATTAACCCCAGACGTTGGGACTTCGGAAGTTACCACTGCAAGAATCAATTACTACCATTCCTTCGGGCCTTCGGACTTCGGAAAACTCAAACCTCAACTTTTTTTGAAATGTTTTTATCTGAAGCTCGTGATCTAATGACGTGTGTCTCCCATGGATTGACGGCTATGATTTATTTGAGTCTTCGGATTTTGGAAATCTCAACCCTCAAACTTCACTTTTCCCTAAAGTGAGTGGATTTATGCCACATGTTCTCTTGGATCAGATGACTACAATTCACTTCGGATCTCTAGGGTCTGAAAATATCAATTCTCAACTTCTCCTTGCTCACCTTTTCCTAGAGTGATTTCACCCTGAGCACATGATCGGTTGATGCGTGTCCTCCTATAGATCGATAGTCCCCGGCTACTTCTTCTCTTCATAGGTTCGTCACTCGAGCACTATAAATTCACATCATTGCATGCCTTTCAATTTGTGGGGGCACGCATCGACAGTTTGGAGTAACCCTCTTTTCACCCCATAATTCTCTTGATGTTGACACATAACCCCTTGGTGAAACTGTGGTTTGGATTGCAGGACTGCCTTGGGGAATTATTTCCTGTGCAATTTGGTTCCCCGCAATGCTTCTCGTCCATTGATCTCTCTCTCCAATGGGATCTAATGGTTGGGACCTTAACCCTTGGTTCCTTTACATCGGATGACCCATGTTCACCTATCCTCCGATCCAACAATCCAACAATCCTAGACCTCTCATGATCCTACAGTAGTGATTTCTCCCGAATTCGAAGGGAAATGGTCACGATCCTTTGAACCCCTTACAATGGATCTCTGACGATCTAACTCCTGCATCGATTCTGCAATGCCATTCCTCCCGAGCTTTTCAATTTCATGGTCAGAGTTAGATCTCAATCACAAAACTCTGACCAACAGACCCGGCCCATGACGACCTGGTGTTTCAACCAGAAGTTCTGATACAAAACTATAACATACCCAGTTCTCTTCTACCCAGCTTGCATCACTGGAGAGAATGAACCTCCACCCTTCTCTGCCACAGAGTCCCTCAGGTAGTCCTTCTCTTTCTTCGGGCTCCAGCGCAACTGGTCCAGAATTTCAATGTTGGAACTCTCAGGACTTGCAGTTGTGAGCAACGTTGGATATAGGCCAATGCATCTCAGACATGCAGGCCTCAAATCACAGCTGGATCACACCAAGGACCACTACAAGCCACCATACTATGGCTAATTCTTTAGTAGTTTGATTCCCCTTTCCCAATCCAGGACGCATATGAGGATGGATCAATGAATGGGTGAGTTAGTGCATGAAAGTGCGTGAGGGAAATGAATGAACGCACAAGAAATCGGTGAACAAGCCATCAGTCGAACCCCCCCATCAGACCAGAGGCGGGTTTAAGTAACTTCCTGGGGAATCAAGAACCTCCTGGCCTTCCCCAAGAAGCTCACGTAACCGATCCCCTCCCTTAGGCAAAAAGGGTAATTAACATAGGAATAACACTTAGCCCCTCAAGGACCCTATCTTGTGGAATCATATCCCCCTATAACTCTAGTCCTTGTCTGTCTAGTAGCCAACCATGTATTTATTAGTATTAATGATAGAAATCATTACATGCCTTGGGCACATTGGCCTTTTAATAATTGTTTGGGCACCCTAGCCTCTCAGCATTGTAACAATACATTATTTAAAATGGGGTTTCAAAACCTGGGGTGTTACAGTTCCACATACCACCGAAAATGGCATGACATGTACTACCCATATAGAATAGTATTACCTTCAAATATATTAAAACTCATACCATTATTCATCAAACAAACTTGGGTCCATTACCCAAACCTTTGTGCTACCAGAATTCACTACCACACTTTCTCCGAGGGTTGAAATCAATCACTAAGGGTTGACATTAATCTACAATATCACTCTCCAAAGATTGACATCAATGACAACCAACAATCCATACCAACTGTCCATCAACCTAAGCCATCTGTCTGACATTCTCTTCTAAATATTGTTAAATTTTATTAATATAGATGCCAAAAAGAGTGGGATAAAGGAGACCCTTGTTGAATACCAATATTACAATTTATGTTCATTGACCACTCATTATTACATTTCATAGAGCATAATCACAACACTATAGATTTTATATGCTCAATTAAGAAAACCTTAGTGCAATTATGAGTGGCTTGGATGCCTTCATAGACTTGAGGGGAAATGTAGAGTTTGTTAAGGTAGGAGTTTTATTTTTTTATTTATTATTACCTAATTCTTTAGCCTTTTATGGGTGATGTTAACCCAAAATATTTTAGGCTTTTTTAACATAATTCTATAAATCTCTCTTGATATTTGGTTAAATATTGACATTTTTTATTAAACGCTTATGATATTTAATCTTACTAGCTTTGTTAGTCCTAAGTAGAGCTGTTTTTAATATCTCTTCTTGAAATTTTACATTCTAAGTCATACCACAAATTTCAAGGATGTTGTTTTCATGCTCTAATACAAAATTTTCAAGAATACTTTTCCAAGCACAAAGATAGATTTGAAGTGCAATTTTTGTATATATTCTCAATTGTATCATTTTTCATATAATAATTAAACAACCCTTATAAATATTTAAGAGAATGTGAATCTTTTTCTATTTTCAAAGAGAAGTCAATTGCTCATATTGTGCATAACAATTTTCTTAAGGGAGACACACACACACATATTGTGATGGGGTGAAGACGATATTTTGGTTTGGTATCCTCAATTATTTAAACATTGTCAATTTTGTAAGAAAATAAATAGAGGGAATGAAATAATTAATGACACTTTAATTATAAGGGACTTACCCTAACCTCCTACTTTGGGTAGTTAAGTTAGTCAATTAATGTATGAGTCCATATGTTTTACTAAATCTTTTTAGGTAGTTAGTTGGTATTTAATCCATGTAAAAGGGCATCTTTATTAAATAAGGCCCATTAAGTGGTTGGTACTCATTAATTATGGGACCACAAGTAGATATGGTTTTTCTAGCAAGAAACTATTTATAGAGGTATAAGGCTATGTAATATTTTGCCAAATATTGTTATTGCATTGGAGCTCTACTCAATTAGAGGTTTCCCACTCAAAGAAGGTTATGAACATTGTTTTTTTTTCTATATTATGAACACAAGGGTTTATTTTTTTTGAGAAAGAAAAAAGGATTTATATTTTTAAATAAAAATATACATGTTACTACCCAATACATTTTCCAGTTCAAAAGCAATGCACAAAATTTCCTTTTCTTGCACTTTATTTCTTGTAAAAACAAAAAAGATTTTCATTTAAATTCAGAGATCAAAAGACATATCATGAACAAGAATATTGTTCTGAAATTCTTGGAAGAAGAAGTGTTCAACTTCAATTTCCAGCACCTCCTTGGACAGTTTGTTGGCTAATTAATTTAATTCCCTATAAACATGAGCGCAGGTGTACCATTCCAAATCACTTAGAAACTCCCTAATCCTTCTCATTAAAGGATGTAGTATTGCTACCTAAACTTGAGCTTTGTCATTGAACCAATCAATAACCACTTTTGAATCACCAAAGATCTGAAGTTTGCATAAATTTAAAGATGTGTCCAGGAGCAGTAACGCCCAGATTGTCATAAATTCATCCTTCATGTTTGACCCCCTACCAAGAGCGTAACGAATTTCATAACGTTGTTTAGATGTGATATAAATAACTGCTCCAACTCCACATATTGGAGGATGGCCTTTGTTGGCCCCATAAAAAAAAAACCACGGGGTTTCTTCCACCATTACTAACATAGTGGGAATTCTTATTTCCTGGGTCCTTCTTAAAGAAGATCTCTAGATGACATATCAAATCCACTAAAACCTCTACTGGAAGACATTTGTTATGGAAAATATTTATATTTCTTACCCACCAGATGAAATAAAAATAAAACACGGGAGAGAGACAAAATCTCTAATCATTGAATCTTTTCTTCATGCATCCATCCATTCCTCCATATTATCATCAAAAGGAACTTGAGTAATTTTCAGCTTTAGAGAGACCATTTCCCAAACCCGCTTAGCAAAAGAGCACTGAAAGAAAAGATGGGAGGATGAATCACTCTAACAGTGACATAAAGAGCAACGATTTGGCCCACTCTAACCCATTTTTCATAAATTTGAAGATGTGTCCAAGAGTAGTAACACCCATATTGTAATAAATTTATCCTTCATGTTTGACCCCCTACCAGGAGCGTAATGAATTTAATAACAATGTTCATATGTGATAAAAAAAAAACCACTCCAACTCCACAGATTGGGGGATGGCCTTGGTTGGCTCCATAAAAAAAAACCCACGGTGCTTTTTCCACCAATACTGTCATAGAAGGAATGCAATGTTTTTTCTTTCCCGAGTCCTCCTTAAAGAATATCTCTAAATGACATAAAAATCCACTAAAACCTTTGCTAGAAGACCTTTGTTATAAAATATATTTATATTTCTTACCCACCAAATGAAATAAAAAATAAAACATGGGAGAGAGAAAAAACCTCTAATCGTTGTTTCTTTGCTTCATTCATCCAACCATTCCTCCGTATTATCATCAAAAGGAACTTGAGGAATTTTTCGTCTTTAGAGAGATCATTTCCCAAACTCGCTTAGCAAAAGAGCACTGAAAAAAAAGATGGGAGGTTGAATCACTCTGACAGTGACATAAAGAGAAACAATTTGGACCACTCCAACACCTTTTGCATAAATTTAAAGAAGTGGGAAAGAGCACTAACACCCAGATTTTCATAAATCAAGCCTTAATGTTTAACCCCCTGCCAAGTGTTGAAATAATGTAACTGCAAAGAGTATTCTTATTATTATTGATATTTTATTCATAGGATCAATCCCCATTTTGGATTGATCATGTCGGATATTGTAATAGGACCAAATCCGCTTTTGTAGATTGGTCAAAAGACAATTGTAATAGGCAGAATAAGAAGTCGGCCCCAACAGTTAAATAAGAGACCCAGAAATATAATAAAGGTGGGTTTACCCACCCAG
>JZKD02S1721537.1:36377-66028 GCA_000966675.3 Picea glauca
ATCCCGATATTTAACCAGGGGTTGGCATTTCGCAAATGCTGGTTTTCTAGAGGTTTCTCACTTGTGGGAGATTAATCCGAAATTTTTAAAATTATGATAGTGGGTGTGTTACACTACTGTATCTATTGGACTATGATCCTTCTTGGATTTAGAAAATTTAGCATATTCACATTCATGCTTGAAGACCAGCTCAAACTGAGAAGGAACTCAGTTTCTCCCTAGTTACTCCCTTTGTTAACATGTCTGCAGGATTCTGGCTAGTGTGTATCTTTTCCAACTTAAAATATCCATCTTCCAAGATGGATCGTATGAAATGGTACATGAGATGTATATGATTATTCTTTGAATGGAAGGTTGATTTATTTGCAATATGAATGACACTCTCACTGTCACAGTACAATTTGTTATTCTCCTGCTTCTTTCCCAATTCCTCCATAAACCTCTGTAACAAAATCATTTCTTTACTAGCCTCTGTAGCACCAACATACTCTTCTTATGTTGTTGAAAGTGAAACAACCTTTTCTAGTTTCAAAATCCAACTTACTGATGTTCCACCTATAGTAAAAACATACCCTATGGTGCTCCTCCTGCTATCTTTATAACCTGCCATATATGAATCAATATATCCCTGTAGAATAGTGTTTTAACCTCCAAAATATAAAATCATGAGTAACAATACCTCTCAAATACCTGAGAATCCACTTTACTACCTCCCAATGTTCTTTACCTAGATTGTTCATATACCTTCTCACAAATCCCACTGCATGTGCAATATCTGGTCTTGTGCAAACCATCACACACATCAAGCTGCCAATTGTTGATGAATAAGGGACCCTAGATATGTATTCTATCTCCTTTTGTGCCTTGGGACACATATCCTTAGTTAATTCGAAATGGTTGTCCAAAGGTGTACTAATTGGTTTTGCAATCTGCATTCTAAAGCTCTGCAACATCTTCTCTTTGTACTCACCCTGAGACAATGTCAATTTGTGATTTTTCCTGTCTCTTGTTATTCTCATACCAATGATTTTCTTTGCAACACCCAAATCCTTCATTGCAAATGATGTAGCTAATTTATTCTTCAACGCATTTATATCTTGCATATTAGACACTACAACAAGCATGTCATCTACATACAATAGCAAGATAATATAGATTCCATGTCTACCTGCATTTCCTCTTCATAACATTTTGGTTCACTAGAATCAGTCAACAATAAATAATACAATGAAGGAGAGTATTGTTTAGGGGGTCTACTTAACCTGTTAGATCTTCTAATAACACTTGCAAGAGTTTGAGGTACCTAATGCTCCTGTTGTTGTACATTTTGATTTTCTAGTACCTTTGGAGTTTCTTTTTCAGTAATCTCATCAAGCACTGTGTATTTTGGTTTTTCTTTTTCTTGTATCTTTCCCTGCAACTGATATTTGTACATGGCATTCTCATTGAATATGAAATCTCTACTCCTAATTATTTTGTGATTTTCACAATCCCATAAGAAATAACCAAAATCATTAACACCATATCTAATAAAGGTACACTTCTTGGATTTTACCTCATGCTTTGTTCTATTTTCTTTATCAATATGGACAAATGCTTCACAACCGACAGTCTTCAAAAAAGAATAGTTTACCTTTTTACCTGTCCATTCCTCCTTTGGAATTCCACCAACCAAAGAGCTTGAAGGTCCTTTGTTTATTAATTAAACAACAATATCTACAACATCTACCCAGAACTGAAGGGAAAACCAGCATGCAATCTCATACTCCTTGCACGCTCCATGATTATCTTGTTCATCCTTTCTGACACACCATTTTCCTGTGGTGTTCCTGGAACTATCTTCTCTCTACGAATCCCATGGTATGAACAATAATCATCAAAATCCTTTCTGCAATATTCAACTCCATTATCTGATCTGAGACACTTCAACCTTTTTCCTGTCTCATTCTCAACCAAATCTTTCTATTTCTTAAAAGTATCAAAAACATCATATTTTTGTCGAATGTAATAAACCCAAGTTTTTCTAGTTGCATCATCAATAAAAGTAACATAATAGTGAGAGACACCAAGATATGATACCTAAGTTGGTCCCCATACATATGTATGCACAAGCTCTAACCTTTCACTCTTCTTTTCTTTTCTAACTCTGAGAAATATGACTCTCTTATGTTTTCCATAAACATAATGCTCACAAAAATCCAAATCAATTTGTTTAAGATCTAGAAACAAATTTATTTTGTGAAGTATTTTCATCCCCTTCTCACTCATTTGTCCAAGCCTATGATGCCACAATGTTGTATCCACTCCTGTAGAAGCTAAAGAGATATAAGAGTCAATATTACCTATACATAAATACAATGTACCTACCTTCTCTTCTTTTGTTATCACCAATGATCCTTTGGTGACCTTCCACACCTTATATGTAAATATGGATATAAAACATTCACTTGCCAACTTCCCTATTGAAATTAAATTTTTCCTTAGATCTAGAACATGTCTTACCTCTTTCAACAACCATTGGTTTCCATTCCTTTTCTTTATTTTTACCTTTCCCATTCCAACAATTTTGCATGGTGTATCATCACCCAAATGAACCTGTCCAAAATCACCTTGAACATAATACAAAAAGTGTTTCATATGGGGTGTGGCATGAAATGAAGCCCTTGAATATACTACCCAAGAATCAGAAATATTATCTACAGAAAGAATCAAAGCATCTTGTAACACATCACCTGTTACATTTTCTTCCTAATTTTTATCCCGTTGTCCATCTCTTTGTTTCTTTGGAGCTCTACAGTATTTCTTCACATGTCCTTTCTTCCCACAATTCCAACACTCTATCTTTCTGAGTATAGATTTGGATCTGCCCTTCCTAGAATTCTCGTGGTTCCTTGAGCCCTTTCCTCTATCCTTTTGTCTTCCCCTATTCTCCATGTTTAACACTTTACCTAATGTCTCACCTGTGATTTTCCATCACATTTCCTCACTAAGGATAACACCAACAACATCATCAAATTTTAAAGTGTTTGAACCAGAGACAGAGTTACTTATAGCCATGACCAAGTTCTTCCAGCTTTCTAGCAATGACCAAAATATTAGAAGATCCATGACCTCATCATCAAAGTCCACTTTTACAGAAATTAGCTGATTAGTAACCATATTAAATTCATTTAAATGATCTGCAACATACTCACCTTCTGACATCTTCATATTAAATAATCTCTTCATTAGAAATATCTTATTCGAAGGTGAGGGTTTTTCATACAATTTATCCAATGCTTCCATCAACTCTTCGTTGTATTTTCTTTCGAAATATTGAAAGCCACTGACGTTGCCAGGATCAACTGTATCGTTCCTAGAGCCTTTTTGTTAAGAATCTCCCATTCTTCGTCCTTCATGGCCATCGACTTCTTTGCTATTCCACCCAATGGTAGGAATAGATCCTTCTGATATTAATAATATTCCATATACATCTTCCATAACTGGTAGTTTGGGCTATTAAATTTATCAACCCTAAACTTTCCATATTCCGCTATTGCTCCCACTCGAACCAGGAACCCTCTTTTCTTGCGAGTTACCTTTCTCTCTTATACCAGTTGTTAGAAAAATAGGATCGTGGAGAAATAAAATAAAATAAATGTGGAAATAAAACACAGAAGATACACAATACAATAGAGACACAGATATACATGGTTCACCTAGTGTGGGCTATGTCCACCAGAGAAATTTCCAAGTCCTTCCTTTATTATTATCCAACAAATGAAGGGATACAGCCTACAACACACCCGTTGTAAATTCATCTTCTTTCTCTCACAGTATCATCTCTCATAATACAATATTCACAATGATACATACCCGCAATACATTTCCCTCATAAAAGAGGGTTTCCTTCTAGGGAAAAAAACCCTAACATAACTTCTATCGTCGTATCGACAACCTTATAGTAAACGATCCAGATTTACTATGAAATTACAATATACATTTACAAGGCATTTTTTCCTTCAGGGTCTTCACCCCCAAACCCACATCAGGGAATGCTATCCCTTGAACCCCCGTCGGGGGCCCGCTTGCCCCCAGAACCCAGAGGGGGTAACCCCCCTACACTCCCCCGCGTGGAGGAGTGTACAATCTTCAGAGTTGTAAAGTCTTCATGGGGTATAAACACGGCTGAAAACAAATACCTCTGAATCAGGAAGATAATCAAGCTCCACAACCAATAGTTCTAGGGAAAACTTAGACCACATGGGAGACCTATTCGAAAAGACTCTTTATGGGACACTGATTTCATTGGTATACACATTTTATAACCCTTCTAGTAGGTCCACCCTACTATTATGGGAGACCTATCTCAAAATAATCCTTATGAGACATTGAATCTTTCTAGTGGACTTAAGTATCCGATGACATCCATTAGAAACATGACCATGGATAAAAAAAATCACCCAAATAGAAACCTATATTAACCAAATGAAAAATAGGTTGATAAGATTAATAAAATGGAAGCTAAATTCAACCACATAGACTCCAATATTTCTCAACTTGTAGCTATAGTCCTGCCAAGATATGAGCGAGATCTGTTGGTGTAATAGGACAGTGGTGAATCCTCCAAATGAGGTGGGCATTGCACAAGGCCACCCTTCAAGACAATTAACACCTTATGTGGCACATATTTCCTAAAGTAGATCTGAAAAAGCTTGATTGTTTTGACCCAATGGGATATGTCACCAAAATGGAACACTACTTCTCCCACCACGGTATTATTGATGACTTGATGAAACTTAGGGTGGGTGTGTTAACTTGGATCAAGAGAATTAGTGTCAGTGGAAATGGCATAAGAATTCATATGGGGGGTCAAATTTCCTGGAGCTAGTTTTTGATGTCTATTTATGCTCAATTTGAAATAAATACTCGTTTTGGGAGGGTGGTTGACCAAGTTTTTCCAAACAGGGAGAGTAGAAGAATTTATAATAGCCTTTAAGAAATTAGAAATCTGCAAAGAGGGTATGATCGATTATTTTTCCAAATAATGTTTTATCAATGGTATAAAGGACAAGATTAGAGAAAAATTGTTGATGGTTCACCTATATACTTAGTTGGAGTCATCTCAGTGAGTTCAAGAAGAAAAGGTGGCGGTAACATTATAGACCAAAAAACTCCATTATGTTCCTCACCCTAATTCCTATTATGTATTTACACCTACTCCATTTACTTCCCAACCCTTGTGGTTCCATAAATTGACCTTCGTAGAAGTAGTCTAATGTCAACATCTTAAACTTTTCTATCATTATGATGAACAATGGGTTAAAGGGCATAGATGTAAGGAATAGAAATTATATGTCATAAATATGATCCAACCTAGCATGCCCAAGGAAATTTCAAAGAAATCCATCTTAGATCTAGATCTAGTAGAGACTACACTTTCTCCTCCCAGAGATATCACTCAGGAGCCTCCTTGTGAGGGACCCAAAATTTCCTTCCACGCTTTATTATGAACCCCTTGTTGGTCAATTATATCAAGCATAGAAAGAAAATTGTCTTAATCAATAGTGATAAAAACCACAATTTTATTCATCATTGAGTTGTAAGAAGAACCCATTGTTATGTCTATGCAGTGCAAAAGTTTCAAATCATGATAGCCAATAGAGGTATGATGAAATGAGGTGTTGAGTGTGAGAATGTGAAACTCCAAATGGGGGAATTTTTACTCAAATTAAACATTCTCTCTATTGACATGGGAGGATGTGATGTCATCCTTAAAATAGAATGGTTGTGAAAATTGGGTCTAGTTACAATTGATTTCAAGGATTCATACATGAGCTTCAATAAGGAGAGTCATAAGAAACCCTCAGAGGTCTTCCATCCAACTTCCCTAAAATGATCATCTCTAACCATATGGAAAACATTTTCAAGAAAGGGCACTCAAGCATTATTTCCTAATTCAATACCATCCAAGTTATGAATAGCTCCCCCTTTTTTGGTGGAAAAAACTATGATAACTCAATTTTCAACTAGTAGTGAGGAAAATCATCATCAACTACTATCTATGAATGYGAGTTGACTCATCACCATTATTTAAGGAAAACCATGCCATCTAAAATAACMYGTTGGKGGTATCTAAGAGGATAGACTTTCAATCCTACCAAATGCCTCTAGRTCTTGATCCATTCACCTATTTCCTTACATCCAAGAAAGACAATATCTTATCCAATTAGAAGGAATTTTAGGTCTTACTCTAGGAATGGAAGGGTAKTTTCATCCTAGATAGTATCTGTAAGAAATCCAATACCCCATGTTGTCATCACTAAGGCTATCTCTAGCAAGATCATGTGCTTTTTAGTAGCATCTAGCCTTATTCCCATATATGAAAATAGATACTAGGTCAGTTGCGTTTTTTCCCAAAAGATCATTTGGTTTGAACATACCCAAAAATGATTTATTTTGTAAATATTCTATTTTAGATTAAATTATATGTATAATGGAATTTTTTTTAAATATATCTTATTTAGCTAAAAATTCACGATCTTTGGGTCATTTTCTAGCAAAGAGAGAAATATTTCAACATTGATAATGATAAAGTTAAAAAACACCATGACATATGTCATATGAATGACTTAAGCCTTCTTTGTGATTTTATTTTTAAATTACAACATCTTGCAAGAGTTTCTCTCAAATTCATTTTCATTTTATTATACATATTTTTAATCAAATATTTTTCCATTGTTTTGATAAATTATTAGAAGATGTTGGTCCTAGAGTAGGACCTAAAACTGCTTCTAATTGGTTAAGAGCTCATATTCCTTGGATGTAAGGAAATAAGTTAATGATCCAAGATCTAGTAACATCTTGTAAAAGTGAAATTCTATCCCCTTACATATCACCAGTGCATCACTTCAGATGACATGGCTTTCCTTGATTAATAATTATGAATTATTTCACAGTTGTGAATAGCAGCCGATGATAGAAATCCTCACTCCCGATTAAAAACTTAATTATCATAAATTTTATCACCTTCAAAATTTCAAATGTTTTTTTATTAAGAATTATTAAAAACTATAAAATTTTATTTATAAATCCTCAAATTTTATTTATAAATCCTCAGTGACCGATTTACATAGAAAAATACAATTATAACTATATTCACTTTTAGCATCATGTCAAGATTTCCTCTTAGAAAACTATTGAGTGTATTTAGCTTTGCATAATATTGAATAAACAAAGGAAATGTAATCTTTTTGTTTTATCTAGGGTCTCTATTTGTTTTTTATCCTTCAAAATCACTTATGACTTTCCACTAAATTAATTAATGTTTTTATGGTTATTTTGTTATAATATTTTAAATGTTTTTTGGTTTGATGAAGCAAACTTGGTTTCAATCATAAAAGATAAAATTTGTAAAATGTAAATCCATTATGTTAACCTTCTATTTTAAAATTTGTTAATTTAATTTAAGTTTTTTTATAAAATATGTATTATTTAATTTTCATTTTTAGATTATATATGATTTAAGCCTCTAATTTAAGATTTATCATTTAATTCCCTTTTTCTAAGATTAAATGAGACTTTATAAAGTGATTATAATATAAGATGTCAATAGATATTTGTCATAAAATAAGAATCTCACTACCCACTAGCCCCTACTCTTAAGGATTATGATATTGATTTGTCTCAATCCTCCAATTTAAGATTTATCATTTAATTCCCTTTTTCTAAGATTAATTGAGACTTTATAAAGTGATTATAATATAAGATGTCAATAGATATTTGTTATAAAATAACAATCTCACTACCCATTAGCCCTTACTCTTCAAGATTATGATATTGATTTGTCTCAATCCACTAAGGATCAAGATATTGAATTTCCTCAATCCACTTCGTTCATATTAAATATTGATTTGTCTCAATCCACTAAGAATCAAGATATTGAATTTCCTCAATCCACTTCGTCCATATTAAATATGAACATGGTATATTCATTTAATATACAATAAAAGATTTGTCAAATTTGGTTAATGTAATTGGATTTGAAGGGTTTTATTTGTAGGGCGATTTGAGTTTGAAACTTGTTATAGTTAATAGGAGATACCTAAAAAATCCAGTGAGTTATGGGTTAGTGTGGCCTAGGTCAGGTGCAATATTTAATGATTTTAATGGATTAGATGCCCCTAGGTCACAGTTTCTGTAACATCCATCAAAACTAACCCTAACATACGTCTTTTTTTTTTCTTAATTTTTTCTAAGTTAGATTATTTACAAATTTGTGCAAAATGTGCAAGAATTCCATCATTTTCCTACTTCTCAATTTTATTTTTAGCAAGATTGTGAAATGATTTGTCAACATAATATAATTTTGTGAATACTTACATAAGCATAAACTAAATTGATTTTTTATTTAGTCACAACAAATTCTAGGCAGGAGATTCACTATTACACACGTTCTTCTTGTTTACAACTATTTATTTGTTTCATCCATGATTCAATTAACTTTGCAAAAGGTTATTCCAACTAAGCAATAAGTTATATCATCTTTAAGAAAAGTTGTGCAATGAGATCCATCAATTTGTGCAAGATTGTGTAAAGTTGTGCTATAGCATCAACAATTTTCACCCTATTAAAGTCTTCCTTTATTTAATCAAATAGATATGATAAGATTTTTTTTTTGGAAAATAAATTAAAACTTATTCAAATTACATTACTAAGATATAGGTCTATGTCTAATGATTAACAAGGTAATCTTACAATATTACAAATTGTGCAATTATTAACAATGCTTACGGCCTATCACAATTATATATATATATATATATATATATTCTCAATGAAAAAATCCATAATTTTATTTATAAGGAAATAAAACTACATCTGTAAATGCCAAAAGAATTCCTGAGTTGTATTTGATTTGCATTGGATTTCCATAAAACACTATTCAAAATTTATAAAATGTTCCTTCCTATGTGTCAATAATGTAACGACCCCTCCGTTACGATAAAAAACAACAATGTGTAATAGGTAAAAAAAAAAAGTTGCATTAGAAAATTAAATCGTCATGACATAATTAATAACATTACAAGTTACACATCATCATAATTAAATAATTTCACATCCAAAACATTAACATAATTAATAACGATGCATAATCAATGCAAAAACGAAAGGAGCAATGTAATTCAACACCACACGATCAACTGAAGCAAATACAATAAATGATCAATCACATCACTGAGTAATAACAAATTGCCCGACCAACCTACCCTGCAAGGTTAGGACCTCCAGGACACATAAGCAACGCTCAAATCTCAGGGTTGCTGACTGTTCTGAGGAACAAGGAGGTGTCTAAATCCCTTAATCAATCACAACTCATAACTCTAGTCTAGATTATCAGTGATGCATTAACATTATCACATGGTGCCAGAGAATTCTAACTACTAAACAACCATACGTCAATTTTATTTAACAATGCAAGAGTAACTAAATTCCAAAACAATCATACATCCACATAATTAATGGCGCAAGAGTAATCATCAATTTTATTTTCATGGCGTAAAAGTAATCATCAATTCTATCTTAATGACGCAAGTAATCTAATCACAAAACCAATCATAGATCGCATTAAATTCATGACACAAAACCAATCATAGATCGCATTAAATTCATGACGCAAGAATAATCATCAATTTTATTTTCATGGGGCACTAGCAATTATTAATTATTAAAGAGGGGAAATGGTTTAACATCAAGACGGCCTTGAATGGCAACGACCAGACATTCCAATCTGAAGGAGGGTTATCTCTGTGTGCGATTTGCCAAAGGAAGGGTGCATCCGACCGTTTGAAGGAAAGAAACTTTGAAAGAGACAACTGTAAAAGAATCGTTGTGTATTCTGGGAAAAATTGCAGAGTAAGGGAATCCAAGCAAATCGTTGAAAGAATTTATGGAAAAAACAGAGGGTAAGATGTATGAGATACGCTGAGTGGAAGTCCCTGCAAAAATGCATATTAAGGTTAAGGAAATCATTGTGTATTCCAGTTGAAAACACACAGAGCAAGTAATGATATTGTTGAGTGAAATACACCCAAAATCGCAGGCCACTTTTTATGAGAGATGTTGGGTGTTCCAGTTGCAAAAACGCAAAGCAAGTAAATGAAATTGCTGAGTTATATCAAAGCAAAATCGCCAGGGTGACTCCAGTCATCTGTGGCTGAGGAGAGCAAGGATGGCGCACTGAGCATACGAATTCGGTCAAGGAAAAAGGACAAAGACTGACGCTCTTAGCAACTCAAAATTCGTCAAGGAAACCATATTCGGTCGATAGAAGAGCAAGGGAAACATAATCGGTTACCAGTAATCCGAATTCCTTGATGACTTAGATGAGGGGTTCGCCCAATAAGGAAAACGAATCTGATTATAACAGTGGTCAATTCCCATAAAACTCAGAATATGGGATCTCTTTAAGGAAGAAAACGAATTGGTTTTTGCAATGATCAATTTCTTTAAAAATTCAGCGCAAGGGGTCTCCTTAAGGAAGAAAAACGAATTGGTTTGTACAATGATCAATTCCTTTAAAAATTCAGTGCATGGGAGACAACGTTTGAGAATTTCTAATAATCAAAATTGGATGGCAGTCCACTAAAAATTTATTCTAAGTTACATAGCCATCAAGAAAAACTCGCCCAACTCAAATTTTGAAATCCATTACAAATTACTACAATATTTAAATCCATATATACAATTTTTAACTTAATTACAAATACAGATTTTTAACTAGAATATAGTAACCAAAGACAAAAATGAGCCTGGAGATGATCCTCAGCCGTTAGCGTACCTTTCGACCTCTCGCTTTTTAATCGACAAGATTTCACTGGTACCTCCTAGCCAACGCTACGGGTACTCTTCTTCCCCCTTAGCCCCCCGAGACGCAAAGGGGCTATGCACACACAACCAAAATTCCTCTAGGTCTCAGCTTGCCTCACAAGGTAAAGCCGCCACTCTCTCTCACATTGGGTATCTCAATTCTCACAAGTAAAACCAGTGAAAAATTCTACAACATAACTTTACCGAGAACCAATGTGTTTTTTTTCTCATCTTACCCATTTGTTTTATATAATTTACCCATAACTCATCTCCACTTGCACAATTAATGATTGACGCCTTACTAAATCTGAGTTGAGTTAAAATAAGATTATTCTTTAGTTAGACTTGTGTTAACTAGACTCTAGATTCGTTTCTATGCTTACACATTCTCTCCTGTATATTTATTTCTTATTTTAAAAACTTTCTTTTAATAATTTATTACACCTATGTGCCTTCAATCAAATCATTAAGATTATTTCAATTTAATTAATTCTTGAAATTATTTACCTCATTCCCCTTTTTCTTTAGTTATTAATTTCAGTTTAGCCTCCTTACAAAACTTATACTTAGGCTTAATTAAATTTTATTTTCAAATTCTTAGACTCTTATAGGGATCTATAATTAATAATTTACTCATTAATTAATTACTTTAAATCCGACAATGTCAAATTAATTCATTGTTTTCTAGGCCACCTAGATATGTTGACTCAAGTTTCATTTTAAATCATGCAACGTGCCCTTCAAGATGAATTCCCATGCATCCAAGGGTGTCACCTGCCTTTTGACTGCTTTTGGTAGTTGTCCAACTCCATTTGGGCAACCTTGTGAGAGACTAAGGACTTATAAGGAATAAGGAACCTGCCTTATTGTGTGCCCCTTATAAATCTTTGTGAGTGACTGTCTCAGTATGCCCTCATGGCATCGTGGATCTCTCGAACTAGGTAATTGTTAACCTACAATTCGAGTCACGGGAGGAGTACTAGTAGGCTGTGACAGGGATGTTGCCACACCTCTCCCTCAATATCTGGTCTATGTGCATGGCCCCTTTACTCCTTATGTGAGTCAGATTACCAAGCAATCGTCATCTTGCATCCATCAATGAAACACTGTCAATGATCCATATACAAAATCATGCTATAATCGATCATATGTTACATATGCATAAATGAAATACTTAACCAATATAATCTACTCCCTGACTCAATCTGGAGTCCTAGGAGGTCCACTGATGCCATCAGCATCCACACTCTGTCAAATTCCTGCACACTCAGGGAAAATTCCTCAATAACATCTGTCAATACGCATATAAAAAATAACATAAAAATCATAATCCATCAGGATCATCATAAGAATCCATAAACGAAAGAAATAACCATGTACTATAACCGGATCACTTGCACACAAGTGTCTTCAAAGAATAAGTAAATCACATGTTCTTGCAAGAGCGAGATGTTACAAACAGAGAGTCTATATAATGTCTGAAACTTCTATATATACATCAAAATCCATCTTTATTTGGCTGAGCTTGTACTATACCTAAAATCAGATATACATTCTTATACATTTCTAAAAATAAAATATGTAAACTTTTAATCAGAGATTGGCCCAAAGGTTGTAAAGAAATTCCCTGGGGCCATTCGAGCCTTCTTCCTTGATTTTCCAGCATCCTTTGTCTAGGTCCAAGGTCTGTTAGTTGATTTTGATTCTTGTATACATGTGAAAATGTGATATGAGTGAACCTTGTAGAGAGCTTCTTTATTTCCTTCAAAAGTGGAACCAAAGTGTATGAATTCAAAATTTGTTTTCCTTTAATAACTTGGATAAATAAATAAATAATCTCCAAATGTATTTAAGTGGATGATGTTGTTTTCAAGAGCTAGGAGAAGAAGAAGAAGATAAAGTACCATGAGTTCACTGAAATTATGTGTGGCCTCCCCTAGCCTAGTTGTGAAGGCAAAGGACTGGCTTTGAGATATATGAAGGATTCCCTCGGCTCCTCCAATAGAGGGAGATTGTTGGGTTGCACCATCAAAGAATGCCAAAGGAACTTCTAAGCTGATGGAAGGAGGTGTTGAGATTCTTGGAGATGAAGAAAAAGTGTTTTTTTTGTGGATAGGTTGAAAAGATGTTGATGCATTGGATGGCTATATGAGCTATGGAGGCAAGTTTGTTTTCAAATATGCCATGATTTCAAGCTATCCAAATTCCCCAACAAATAATGAGAGGGAGTTCCTTGTAATCATGATTTTGATGATCAACCAACCAATTTTGTAGTGCATCCGCCAAGCTAGAGCCATTCCAGATAAAAGAGGGTCCAAGAGAGCTACTAATCTCTCTCCAAACAGATTTTGTAAAGGAGCAATGTAGGAAGAGATGTAAATTCGATTCATCATTTGTTTTACATAGATCACGATGACTTGTACCTGTGAAGGAATGCTTCTACGAGTTTTCCCAAGTTGGAGCATTGTTTTTTAAGAGAAGCAACATGGATAATATTGATTTTGGAGGACATTTGAATTTCTAGAGTAGTTTTCCCCACCAAGCGGGGGGGATCATGTTCTAAGGATTGAAATTGTGATAAGTATCCTTGTTTTGGAGAGTACTTCCCTGCTGAGTTGAAGGACCAGATAATTTGGTCTTCTTGATCTGAAAGTCTGACAAAAGAGTTTCCCAAGGAATTGATGTATCGTTGCCAGGCCGGTGAAAAGTTTTCTTATATATTTAGTTATTTTCCAGAGATCCATCTAGTATTTCCTGTGATAGAGTCCCTATGCCCAATTTGATTTAGATAGTAGAATCGCCTCTGATTTAGTGAAATTAAGATCTCCTCAGGAAGTAAATGATTGTTTGCACAACTGATCCAAGGATCCTGCCCAATCAACACTTTGGAGTCATTGCCAATCTTCCATATTAGCCAATCTCCTACTATGTGAAAATAATTTATGATGGATCTCCAGATTATAGTTCCATTCTTGGCAGATTTGTTTGGGTATCAAATCCATTCCAGAATAGGTTGTTGGGGGGAGTATTTTTCTTTTATTATGTTGTTCCACAGGTCATTTCCATCTACCAGACTCGAAGAATTTTTTACAGACATGGATTTTGCAAAGGAAAAAATGTCCTTGAGTCCCCAACCTCCATTACATTTTGGCTTCAAGATGTGTTTCTTTGAAGCCAACACTAGGGGTTGAGAGTCATCTTTTCCTTCCCAAAGAAAGTGAAAGGTTTTTTTAGTTATTTTATGTAACATGCCTTTTGGCACCCAGGCTAGAGAGATCCAATAGACCATAATTGCCTCTATAACTGATTTGAGGAGCACCAATATTTCGGCTCTTGAAATCCATTTGTTACACTATGAGATAAATCACTTTTCAATTTTGGCTAACATCCATGCCCAATCTTCTTTCTTGTACCATGTTTCCTTAAGGGTGAAACCCAGGTACTTGAGGCCCTCTGCTGAGCCTTTTACTTGAACTCCAAGGAGGGTAGAGATTGAGTTTGATTCCTGGATGTTTAAACCCCAAACCATTAGTGAAGATTTGTCCTGATCGATCTGTGTTCCAGTAGAAAGGTGTTGAGGATGTCTTTTAAGTTTTCTAGATTAAAATCTTTATCTTTGCAAAAGATGAGTATGTCACCTACAAATAGTAGATGAGTAAGAGAACAATTTGGAGAAATTTGTATGCCTTTGAATTTCCTCTGTATTATTGCATCTTAAATGAGATGACTTAATGATTCAACTACTAGATGAAATAGTAGAGGGGAGAGTGGAAAAATTTAACAAGTGTATTGCTAAAATTATCTAGTATTGCTGTACCAAGTATATAGATATGCAATTGAGTCTAAACTTTCACATCACAAAAAATGTATATTATTTTATTTATGAGAAGTTGTAAAATGTATATTACTTTATTTATGGGAAGTTACGAAATGATTGATTCATATAATTAACTTTAAACCAATTCCAAGAAAGAGAAATAAACATTGGTAGACATTAATCTATGAAATAATAGGAAGCATATACCAATAATGTCAAAGATATTAAATAGTAAATGTCACGAGTGATGAATCATATTGGGATACACATGAGGTAGGAAGAATTCGTATTTAGAATAGAATAAATAACAAGTGCCACTGCAGTGGCAATGTCCCTATCGAGAAGGGTTTTTTACATGTTGATTTGAATGGATTGGGTTATGTACATCAAGGTTGCAGTCAAAACGAGGAAGGAGTGCCTAGTTCGATCTCTAACGAGGTATGTCCACTATGTAAGACCCTGTGTATTGGAAGGTATTGAAGGATATATCACAATTTCCACTATGTGCAACAACTATTTCTGCTCATATGTTTGGCTCTTGCAACTCATCAAGTATTCATTGGAATGTCAATCTCATATACCTTGAAGACATATCTCTTTTCCAATTTTAATTAGATTGCACTTTTAAGTATTTTTTGAAGCATCCCTCGAGCTCATTGCATCTAGATTCATCATTTTCTTTAGGAATTTCAAGATGTGTGTAATTTTATATTATTTATTGTATTAGTATTTAGACAGAGGACCTATTATAAAGCCTATAAAAATGCCACTATAATAATTAATAGGTAATAAGGTTGTCCTAATCTTCTCCAATTTGGAGGCTTCTCATGTCTTATATTTTATTTATTTATTTGAAAAAGAAAAAACACATATTTCCAAAACAAGACTCATGCTATAGATGCAAGGCCAGCCTTAGAGGTGCTCCCATTCATTTATTTATTTTCAACTAGAGGTGCCCCCATTTATTTATTTATTTTCAACTAGACTCGAAATGCAATAGTGACATTGTACGAGACAAAGTGAGAGAGGAGAGATCATAATAGCATTTACCTAGACAATACCATGTGGAAGTTTCGGACACCATGAAAAATTAGATGACATCAAAAAGTTAGTGAGGGTGTAGAAGTGTTAATGACCCAATGAAAGTCTACCAACAATTTTTTGAATGGACAACGGGTGATGGCAGGTGATATGTGGCATGCATTACCTAAGTGATCGTGTATTCAATATAATATCATTCTCATTCTAGCATGTATGTTGTAGTTATCACCTCCCATTTGTTTTCTATAAGGAAAAGTAGTTCAAGAAAACATGTATAAATCAAAGAGCTTGGTTTAAGAAACGCTAATACTTATACATTCCTACAAATGTTTACAATGAAGAGAGTGCATATTTATTTAACAAAGGATCGCAAGTCGAAAGTGAGGACACGGTACTTCATATGAGACATTATTAAATAAGGTATCCCATGACCACACTAGTAAATATTTTTCATTGTTCAGTTCAATTCCCAAACTTACTAAACCTTTTACATAGTTATTCCACTCAACTATTGTGTCTCCTTCCAATCCTAAATCCCCTACCTTTAACCACCCTGTTTGACTTGTGTTTTTCAGATTCCCTGATCTTGCTTGTGACAGGTATTCTATTCCTAGCTCCTTTAGTTTTGAAATAAGGTTACTTGAAAGTTGAAAAAAATTATATGACCCTACTAAGGGATCAGTTCAATTCTAACATCCCTTCCATCTCCTGGCTTCCAGGCAAGCCAGTCTATTATAATGCTTAGTGAGAATGTAAGTGCCCTCCAAATATTAGATCCACGAGTCCATTTTATGTTACCTTTCCTAAGCCATGCAACCACCGACTTCTTCCTAAAGTACTTTCTAAAAATTACCTCATGCCAAATGCGAGGTACCATGAGACATATCCACATTCTTTTTTTTGCAAGGGCTTTCCCAAAAGTAAAAAGATTTTTTATACCCCATTCTCCCAACTTTTTAGGTTTGGATAATTTATCCCATCTTACCAGATGTATCCCTTCTTTATCCTTGTTTCTAGACCACACAAAACTGAACATTTTCCTTCTGATAATATTGAGAATACTTTTTGGTATCTTATCCAAAGATAGCCAACACACAAGTATACTTTCAAGTACAATTTTAGCTAGTATCACCCTTCCCCCTAAACTCAGCCACCTTAGACTCTAGCTTACTATCCTTTTCTCAAACTTTCTCACCAACCAGTACCAATCCTCCTTCTTATAACAATTGGGTTTAATAAAATAGCCAAGGCACTTGAAACCTGATTCTACTAATTTAACATCATAAGGAAGAATCTCCTTCAGTAATTATAATTCCTATGTTGTCCATCCTACTTCAATAAATAGTGATTTATGTGGACTAAAATCCATACCAGTTGCTTTGTTGAACAGATCTAAAAGGTCCTTATATAGATTCCACTCTCCTATACTGCCATTCCCAAATAGTATTAAGTCATCTACAAACATTAGATGAGTTATGTAAAGTCCTCTAGCCACAGGTATTCCTTCTAAGTTCTTTTCTCTTACCTATTCCTTTATAGCTCTGATTAAGCCTTCCACAACCAGGAGAAAGAGTAAAGGGGATAATGAGCATCATTGTCTTAATCCCCTAGTGCTTTTGGAAAATTATGTGGGCTTGTCGTTAATCAATACAACAAAGTTTGCAGATGTTACACTTCCCACAATCCAGTCTGTGACTTCTAAACTCAAACCCACCTATAACAACACTAGTCTTAAGAAGCCCCATTCAAATCTTTCATAAGCTTTTATCATGTCTAGTTTAAGAACCAAGGCTTTGATGTTTTTTACTCTTATACTATGCAGTGCTTTCTGTACTATGCCAATAGAATCAATGATTTGTCTGCCCTCTAAGAAACCAAATTGTTCTTTATAAATACCAAAGGACAGGGTTGTTTTAACTCTATTGGCAATAATGTTTGTGATGATTTTATACAACAGGTTGCATAAATCTATGGGCCTATAATCCCCAAAATTTCCTGGATTTTCACTCTTTGGAATCAGCGCAAGAAAAGTTGCATTCAATGCTCCAGTGACCCTCCCTTTCTTCCTTGCCTCTTCAATCATCTCCACAAATTTATATCCCATCAAGTAAAAAAAAGAAAAAAAAACTCAACAGTCCAGCCATCAGGCCCAGGACTTTTCAAGACTTTAAATCTTTTGAGGATTGCCAGAACTTCTACTCAAGTTACCGGTAAGTTTATCCTTTGACTATCTTCATCTGTGAACATCCTAGGATAATTCTTTAGGATTTCCAGTTGATCAGTAATGGTAAGGTTCGGCTTGGCCAAGAATAATTTGCGGAAGAAACCAACTGCTTCTCTTTGCAGTTCTTGTTTTCTAGTAATATTAGTCCCATCCTCTTTAGTCAGTTCCCAAATAGTGTTAATCTGTTTTCTAGCATTAGCATATGCATGAATTTTTTTTGTGTTTTTATCCCCTAAAGCCAACGAGGTTAGTCGACTCTTTTGTCGCCAGGTTTCTTCTTCTTGTTTCAACATAAACATTTTTCTTTGTTCTTTTTCAGCAATCAACTCTCTATCTACCTCTGAATCAAAACCACCAGTATGATTTGAATAACATATATCTAGTTCCACCTCCAACTTAACCATTTCTTCCTTTGCTCTTCTCTTTTTCTCTTTTTCCCATTTAATCACCCAAGCCTTGAGTATCTTTAGCTTCTATATCATAGATGCCATAGGATTTATTGTCGATGTTCCCAGTAATTCTGCCCAATTGGACCTGATGAACGATACAAAATCTGGCTCATCCAGCCAAATATAATTGAACTTAAAGGGGTAACTGACCTCCCTGTTTTATTTTTCCAAGTGTAGTATAACTGGCATATGATCAGAAACCTTAACATTACAAACAAGATATCTGTATCTAAATCCTGTGGAGGCAAGGTTTTCAGAAATCAAAAATCGATCTACCATTTCTCCACGTAGGTAGCATTTTTAAAGGTTCCACATCCACCATCCCCTCCTCTTGTATCAACTTGCTAAAGTATGGCTGTAAAGTATCCACTCTAGCATTATCACCCCACACCTCTCTGAAAGAGGTAGTAAAGTTGAGATCCCCCCCCCAGGATTACATTTTGGTCTTTTAAAATTCCTTCATTTTTAATCTCCTCCCAAAACATCTCTTTATCAGAATACGGCCCGTAATAGTTGATCACCTTCAAACCTCTGTCAAGTTCAATTACATGTCCCTCCAGTAGTATCCCAGCAGGAGACAAGTAAGCCGAAAATTCAGATTTCCTTGGATTCCATGCTAAGAGCATCCCACCAAAGAGCCCTGTGGAGTCCACTCCACAAAAATACCAATGTGGTAACAATTTAACAAAGAGTTATCTTGCTTTATCCACCCCTACCATGGTTTCTTATATAAGTAGAACATCCCATTTCACTAATTCTACAAGTCTTTCTAGGGCTAGGTACTTGGAGTTGCCCCTCATTCCTCTTACGTTTAAGGAGACTACAATCATTTTTTACCACGAGCTAGGGATTTTTGTGCTCTAAGCGCCCTCGTTCAATCGATCCCTGAGTAATATTTTGACTCTCCATTCTGCTTCTCGATCCCTAGCCTCCTTTCACTTCTGGTCTTTAAAGGTGAGAATTCATTTTCGAGAAGGTGAGAATTCCTTTTCAAGACCTCCACGGAATGACCCTTTTTTCAATGGTTCCTTATCCCTTGGAAAATGGAAATTTGGATTCAAAAGGGACTTCCTTTTACTCGACTTTTCCATCTTCTTATATAATCTCTCCCCTCCATCAAAATTCGGTATTGGGGTTCTAATGAGGACCTCGCAGAAACATCACCAGTACCTCCCAACCAACACTAGGGGTATTCTTCTTCCCCTTAGCCCCCCGAGACGCAAAGGGGCCACACACACACAACCAGAAATCCTCTAGATCCCATGTCGTCTCGCAAGGTAGAGCCACCACTGTCTCTCCAGCTGGGTATCCCAACTTTCACAAGTAAAACCAGTGAAAAATTATGTAGCATAACTTTTCCCATAACCAGTTTGTCCCTTACCCATTTTTCCCATTTGCTTTATAGGATTTTCGTCCATGACACCTTACCACTTGCACATTTAATTCACTTTTTAAATAATTAATTAAGAATTATTTCCCCCATACACTTGTCACCCTTTCCCTTAGTTGCACAAGTAAATCCTCAATTCATTTTAATAAAATTCAATTTCCCTCACCCATCCTAAAAGCACTCCTAAAATCACCCCTAGTTGTCTCTTTATTCCCCTTGTTTCCAATTAATGACTAACTCCTTACTAATTCTGAGTTGAGTTAGAATAAGAGTCTTCTCCTAGTTAAACTAGTGGTAGTTTAGACTCTAGAATCCCTTCTATGCGTGCACTTATTCTTTCAATCTTTATTCTTTTATCATCTTATATTCCAATTAGGTATTTTCTGCACACATGTGTATTATATTAATTCTTTAGAATTATGCCATCTGTCTTATTTTCTTGAATTGAATTTCTTCTTTCCTATGTTATTTAATTAATAATCAGTTTTAGTCTTCTTACCCACTTAGGCATACTTTTGCATAGTCTTAGATTTTCATTTTGGGATTCACAATTAATTAATTAAATCCTTAATTCATTCATTAATTAAATCCATCAATGTTTAATTTTTTTACAGGGTTTAATTATTCTCTCAAGGTTTTCTAGGCCACTTAGATTCATTGACTCAAGTTTTAATTTCGCAACGTTCCCTTCAAGACGCACATCGTGCTCCAAGGGTGCAACTCGTCTTTGATTCAAATTTTTAATTACGTGACGCACCATTCAAGACGCACTCTATACTCCAAGGGTGTTACTTTCCTTTGACTGGTTTTGGTAGTTGTTCAACCCCTAGAGTCAGCACTCCATTTGGGCTACCTTGTGAGAGAATAAGGGCTTTTAAGGAATAAGGACCATGCCTTATTGTGCGCCCCTTATAAATCTTCGTGAGCGATTGTATCAATCTTCCCTCACGACATCATGGATCCCTCAAACTAGGTAATCGTTAACCTACAATCCAAACCACGACGGGAGTGCTAGTAGGTTGTTTCATGGATGCTACCACACCTCTCACTCAATATCGGGTTTATGTGCATGCCCCCTTTACTCCTTATGTGAGCCATATTAGCAAGCAATCGTTAGCCTGCATCCATCAACGAAACACTATCAATGATCCATAAACAACATCATAATATAATCGATCATATGTCACACATGCATAAATGAAATACTCAAACCAATACAATCCACTCCCTAACTCAATCCGGAGTCCAAGGAGGTCCATTGATTCTGTCGTCATCCTCAATCTGTCAAGTGTCTTGTACACTCAAGGGAAACTCGTCCATAGAATATGTCAATACATATATATCAAACAACATAAATCATAATCCATCAACATCATCATTAGAATCCATAAGTGAAATAGATAACCACATACTATAACTAGATCACTTACACACAAGTATCCTTAAGGATAAGTCAATAACATGTGCTTGCAAGAGTGGGATGTTACATACACCCACTCTTGTTTTAAACTTCGTCCCGAAGTTGTACAATATATAAATGCAGTAAATAAAGCATCTGACAATATCTATATGTCTACTCTATCAAATAAGTAAGGAACTATTGATGCATATCATATGCATCCTCCCAAGTAGCCAAGTATGGACTATAATTTTTCCACTGGACATCGACTTGATCGACTGTTCGATGCCATAGCTATCGACTGTGATAGTCCAGAATGTGGATTGGCTCCTCCATGAGTGCACCTTCATCTGACACATCAAGGAACTCATGTCAATCTCATGTGTAAGATTACTAACATAATGGCACTTAACAGATACAAGAAACACATCGTGCATACACCTCGAGAATGAGGCAAGGCTAGTCGATAGGCCATGAGTCCTTTCCTTCCCACAATTTCAAAAGGTCTCACAAACCTATGAGAGAGTTTAGCTCCCTTCCCAAACTTGATTGAAATCTTGTCTGGTTTCACCCGCAGGAAAACTCGGTTGCCAACTTCTTATTTGTGGTCAATGCCATGCGCATCATCATAAATCTTATGCTGATATTTTGCTTCTTTAATCCTTTGTCTTATCTATTGCATTTATTCTTCCAATTCTTGGATCTCTTTTGGTCCTACCAAAACGATATCCTCAAGTCGATCCCAGATCAACAAAACAATGTCAATGATCCATAAATAACATCATAATATAATGATGATATGTCACACATGCATAAATGAAATACTCAAACCAATACAATACACTCCCTGAATCAATCCAGAGTCCAAGGAGGTCCATTGATGCCATAGGCATCCTTAATCTATCAAGTGTCCTGCAAACTCAAGGCAAACTCGTCAATAACATATGTCAATACATATATATCAAACAAATTAAATCATAATCCATCAATATCATCATAATAATCCATAAGAGAAACAAATAGCCACATACTATAACCGGATCACTTGCACGCAAGTGTCCTCAAGGATAAGTCAATAACATGTGCTCACAAGAGCGGGATGTTACACCCAAGTTGTTCTTAAGGGGGGATGTTAGGATATTTAGACACTTAGGAGTTAGTTTAGATCAACTTGGTCAAATGTTTCATGTTGATGTTTGAATTTGTTAAGACTGAAATGAAAACCTCACGAGGATATTAATCCCCATGCATTTTTATAGAGGTGGTACTCCTCTGTAAATTCTTCAAATATTTTCTTTAAAAAATATATTGGATTATTCCAGCAAGAAAAACCCAAATATTTATCTCTCAAAAAAATCTAAATTGGAATAAAATATAAGAGCTCATGAGAAATTTACCAGAAACCTTAAACATTACATTTGCTAGAAATAAATCAATTGCAGAAAATAACAAAAAATCTCACTACCATCACAGTTTTAGGAATTTTTTATCACATTCAAAATAAAAATGGAAAATGATCCAGCACATAAGATAACTTTGAAAGAGTATTTATTATTAAGATAGACAATAAAGGTTTGGTAATCAACTTCAAATATCTTATACAAAAAACTCATAGTTATAAGACATAATCAAAATAACTCTAAAATAGTTCTCTGGAATTTCTCAAAAATGATATAAGTGCTTTACAATCTAAGAAAATTAAAGGTGTTCATCTAGAAATGGAATTGGATTGGGGCTCAAGTGGACCATTAAATACATATGAGAAAGATGAAGAAGAAGATGTAGAATTGGAACAAGGCACGAGCAACAAAATATGGACATAAGACATAAAGAAGTTATCAGAATTCGATTATATTCTTCCAACAAAAGAATAAATACAATTGGATGAATTATGAAAATAAAGGAAACTGTGATCAATATAGAATTACTATGATGGAATCTCTCTCTCTTTACTTTGGTGTTGTTGGTGTCCTTTTATCCTCCTTGTTGACGGTTTATGGACCGATACTAACTGTCGCCTCTTGATTTTCCTCGGTAATATTGATTAGGGATTTTCTAAACCATTATTCTATGTAATCCTTCTTTGGATCCACGTTTATCTCATGTTTAATTTTAATATCAAAAAAATCACCTTCCAAATCTCTTCATCTAAAATATTGTGAATTGACTCTTCGATATCTTGATTTTTGTTTGCATAATCTACTAGCCAATTTTCAATTTTTCTTTCATCATATTCAATTATACTATTGACCTTTTCAGTTGAAATGCTTTTCAATATGTCCACATGTTCTTCAAATTGTTGCCTTGTAATAAATATAGAATTCATAATTAATCTTGAGTCTTGAACTTCTCTGGTGTTTCCTACCAAATCTATCTCGGTGATTTTTCTGAATAATACTTCCTTTTTATTTACAATTTCATTGCAATTATCCATAATATCCTTCAAATTACTGATCTTTTTTATCCATCATACTTTCAACTATTGTATTTTGGTCGGAGAGGGCAAGTCTTCTTCCCTTCTTTTAAGCTCAGTCATGTTGGAAACTTTGATTGCAAATTGTATAACAACATCCTTATAAAACCCTTCTCCATTTTTATAATCTTCTTGAAGGAATTAATTACAAGAATTTAATCGAGATCCAAAAGAAATAATATTAGATGATACATGCCATGCCTCCATGATAAGTGACATTCTTCTTTTTATATTTTCCTCAACACATTTTCTGACATCCATTAGTAAACTTGACGATCCCTTCAACTTCAAATTAGGTGTTCCCGACTTTGCAATGGCTAATGGGATTGCAAGAATAGGGGGAGGCATCAAGGTGGATTCGAGTTCTCTGACTTTTTATTTTAATTTGGCATTATGTGCTTCCAAGTCATCAATTGATACATCTAATACATCACTAGTTACCTTGTGTATTTTAGAAATTTTAGATGAAAGCAACTTACTAAGATCATATTTAGAACGAGATTTTCCTTTTTTATTTCTCTGATTTGTTACTTCAAATACTAACTTTCTAGATTTTTTGTCAAATAGTCCATATTGTATAGTAAATGATTCTTCTTCTAAAAATATTTTTCTTGTGTAGTGATTTCAACTGGAATTTGTTGGGTTTCTTGTAACCTCTGTTCTTCATCACATAAATGTATATTTTCAATATCAACTTCAAGATCCATATCCTCACGAGATAAGTTATTTGTATCATTTTCATATACCTATTGCTCTTCTTCTTCTTGCGGGGGAATATTTCTCTTCTTTCTTACTTGAATTTTGTGGGGATTTTCCATTTTCCCTTGAGGAGGATTTTTATCACCTCCTCCACTTGAATTGTTGCTTGAAACCTTTTTCTATTGAGCTGTTGTTTGAACATTGTATTTGGGTAGTGTAAGTTTTAAACCTGTGAAGTAAAGAAATGCATATAGATTCTTAAGCAAAACATAATTTAATGAATCGCTCATACACAGAGTACACAAAGATTTTATATCAGAAACCTTCAACCGAGAAAACCTTTCTTATATTCATTATCGAATTTCACCATTCACCATACAATATATACAATGTCTTTAGGTATTTCATAGATACTGAAACCCTAATCCCTTAATCCAGGATTAATTTAGTAAATCGCTAAAAATAGAAAAAATCGCTAAAATAACAAAAACCGCCCAAAAAACAATTTTGGGGTTCTGCCCCAGGCTACCGCTCGGTGTCGAACGCTGTGCGTAACCAGGGGGGGCATACCTGCCCCCCATGGAACCCCCCTAGGAAAGCCCTCGATGCACATGACACAAAGAATATAAAGCGCAGACGCAGTTGTCGAACCTAATGCGCCCACACACACACATGCAAAAAATATAACACATACCCAACAGGTAGGATATTTTTCTGTGAAACTATTGGAGATTGAGAACCCTTTTCATTTGGACCCTTTCATTTTTTCTTATGCTGATCTATAATGCTTATTAGAGTTTCAATATCATAAATAGGTTGCATCGGAGTATCTTGAGTATTACCCTCTTCTTCTCCGAACATAATTGTTTGGGTAAACACATTATTGAATCCTACTGACTGCATGTGGTCAACAAAGATATGACTTGGGTCAAACCCTTTGATTTTTTCTGCATATTTAAAACTCAAATGATCGAAATAGGTTGAGAATTTATCAATTTTGGTTATGCTTCTTAATAAAATTTCTCTGACTTTCCACAACAATGGGATAAATTGCCTTTTTCTCTTCTCCTGGAAAAAGTGAATACATAATCCATATTTCCTAGCAACTTTGGTGATAAGTTTTTTATCTAAAATGTAGTAGAGAAGAAAAACAGGACTTTCTCAGGAGAAAAAGATTCTTATGACATTATAAATTTCCCTCTTCTCCAGGGTACCCTTATTATTTAGAAAATTTGTTGCCTCTAATGACAACCTGGACGTGTTATCTCCAAAGATAAGTTTCTTAAAAAGTGTATCAAATTCATTATGTGCTTCATAAAAGTAAATAGAGGCATTTTCTCTCCAAAGAGCTTGGTACCTGAAAATTACAGGGTCTATTTTACAGTATACCCTATTGTCAATTATTAATCGCTTGAAAATATGGCAGTACGTAATAGCAAATATTAAATATGAAACCATGAAGAATTTATTTTCTTTCTTAGAATTTGACAAATGAGAAGTAATTTTGATAGAGATAAGATTTCCCCAGTCGAAGATGGATTTTTTATGAATTGTAAAATGAAAAATATACAGAGCCAACTGAGAGATGGTTGTCGTATTTTCTTGACCAATAACTCTAGTGAATAGCCATGCAATTTCTCGATAAGGGATTTTCAAGGAACTAACTTGAATCGTTGTTATGTCAACAAGAATTGTAGCACGGTATTCAAGATATTTTCGCAGAAGGTCGAGTCCATTATTTATTTTCTTGAGAAAATCCCTTGCTTCTTCTCCTTTAAAGGTAATAGTCGGCTCTAGTATCTTTAGCATCTTCCTGAAAATGATTGGTGCTAATGAAATAAGAGATTCGCCCTGGAGTTCAATGGCTCTTCGGTTTGGGATATACTTATCAACACACTAGGTGACGACTTATTTATAATTGGATACTTTCGGTATGCATCCAATATGAGTAATTTCTTATGTCCATACTATATTTTCATTTCTTTGAAGTATAGACAATGTAGAGTAGTACCAGTAGGATCTCTACCACTGAAAATTTTGATATTCCTATCCAAAAATGTTCATTGTATCCCCACATAACTGTTTCCTTCCTACAAACATGAATTTGGTGGACTGTTTGTATAATCACTTAGAAGATATTCATAGAAATGAGGCCCTTTTCTATATAATAATGACTTAATATTTTCCCAATGAAGAACTTTAATGCACATTGAATGAAAAACTCTTGAGATTTATGCCATTAATAAGGACCTTTTCGTAATTTGCACGACAATTGTCTTCCGTAGTACCAATTATTAATGTATCTCGAGAAAATTACCAAGATGAAAATAATTTTACGGTGGGAGTAGATATGAATGAAAAGTTGAAGTGAACCTGCGAGTATGCCAACCCGTGAACTCGATGTAAAGAAAAAGAAAATGCATGAGTGTTGTGTGGAAAGGAGAATAAGGTTAGAAAATGACTAAGTATTACTGTCAATCGAGCTTGTGGGTTAAATGGAGATGAAGGAATTGGGGACCTATGAACCAGCGGTGAGAAAAAGAAGAAAATTTCTAAGTATCGTGCAAGTTGGGATCGTGAAATTAAAGGGGCATTTTGGTGATAGCGGAGTTACAAAGAAAATTATGCTAACTCGCAAACCCGTGGTGAAGTGAAAGAAAATGACTAAGTATGGTGATGGAAAAGACAAGGTATACTTTGCAAAAAAGAAAAACAATTTTCTTTTCTAAGTACAGAGAAGTAATAGGGTAATTAAAATAGAGGGGTCAACATGTCGTTAGGTAAAAGTGTGTTTCTTTAGTATGAATTAATATGCATTTGTAGTTAGGAAATCCGTTAGTCGTGATATGTTCCCAACATAGAGTGATCTGATGGGTCATATTCTCTTTGATCTTAACTACTGCATTGATATGTGGCTTAACACCTTATTGGTCCATGATCTCTATTTAAAGAGCATGGAGGGTTATTTGTTGATGATTGATTGTGATAAACTCTCTTGTAAATCTCTCTGTAATCCTTTTATTTTGCATTAATAAATTTCTCCAAGTGGCCACGTTAGCTGGGGTCGTGGATGTTTCCCTGTAGGGGTTTTACCACATCAAAATATCTGTGTGTTGATCTTTGATCTGGTTGTGTGAGTGGTTAGTGAAGGTGTTTTTCCTCTATTGAAATATATATGTTGTTGAATATTGGATGCGGGTTTGGGAAAGACCGTGTGGTGGACTTAATATCTCTGTAGATGGGTGCGACTGAATAGTTTAATGCACTTTGTATTCGCATTACAACAAAGTAATGTTGTGAAGATATTTCTATAATTACATTATTGTGAGATCTTAGTGTAAGATGCTCATGAGGGTGAGTGTTTCTATTTGAATATGAACCTGAGCACAGATATTTCTTCTTTGATCACGGGAGTGTTTCTGCATCCCATAGATGTGAAGGATCTGCATATGGGGATGTTTCCTTGGTTTATGAGGCAACCATTGGTTTCAGGATTGTGTGGCATAACTAAAAAAATGATGCTACATTGAAGTGACATAAAGAGGTTGAGAATATATAACTACCAAAGAATGCACCGTATAGGTTGTGACTCTTGAGTTGCCGCAAAAGAAACTCTCAAGTTACAGCAAAAGAAACCCTCGAGTTGCAACAAAAGAATGTGGAGCAAACAAGTTAGTAAATACCGATGTTTTATAGCATCTATTTTATTGTACTATAGGGTAGTAGGCATGGATGTGTGATAGAAGAGAAGGCATTGGTATATGTGCAACCCAAATGGTTGTAGCATGATCTAGTTGAGAAATCTCTAAGGTTCAATAATGCAAGAGAAGCATTAGAGTAGTTACATTTTCCTAGTGTTGTGCAAGAACTTGAATTTCCGTTGTGTATGTACTCTGATGGGCGGGGGATTAGAGATTTGTTACATCAAAATATCTCTCATAAATAAATTTAAAAAGAAAATCTGGTTAAAAATGAGACAAAGTTAAGCTACTACAAAAAACTTATTAATACTAAGTTAGAGAGTCCACTAAAAATGCAAATTTTTTTGTTAAATTATTGAAGCATATTAAAAGAGATAGCCCTTCAAAATATTAATTACTATTAAAAGGTTTATCATAAACAATTTAAAAGTAAAAATGAAGCCATAAAAACACTTAGAATAAAAAAAAATTAATAAATTACAAAGAATTTATTAATACCAAATCATAATATCTTAATTCTCTTTATTCGTGGTAGCCTAACAAATAAAATATTGCAAAAACAAAAACCAATTCTCATGAGCTTCATGATGAAGCAAAGTGGTTAACTAAACCCACTACATTTTGAGGTAAAGAATGTATATTTAGTATGTGAGATAAATAAAATAAAAGATGAAAACATGCCAAAACATTAAATCTATTTTTCAGATATTTCTAATAACACTAATCTTCATCATTTATTATTCAATTTTTTTTTGTTTGTTAGTTTGTTCGTGACCTGCGGGACTAGCCTGTGGCTGAGAAACCCCGACTCAAGGGTATTTAAGCTGTCAAAATCACCCGGGGATCGCAGCCAGCCTGAGCCACACCAACCCTTAACATGGCTGGAGTTTTATCCACGTAGGTTTCGAACCAGTGACTTTAATATCACATAGTGCCTTAACAACACACTTCATCACCGACTATTCTACACATCGGGGACTTTTAAAATTTGGAGGACATGGGAGTGGGCTTTGATCCACTTATGTGTGCATGGGTAATGATACCATTTAATATAGTATATATGGGTGCAACCACACGTTCGACCACTAACTCAAGGTGCCCCAATGGCTCCAGGTAAAGCCCTCACGGGAATTGAACCTTGCCCAACAATGAAAAACTCCTCTCTTTCCACCATTGGATCCAACCCCTTTGGTCTTAAAAATTTGGAGGACATGAGGGTGGGCTTTGATCCACTTATGTGTGCATGGGTCACAATATTATTTAATATAATATCTCTGGGTGCAACCACACGTTCGACCACTACCTCAAGGTGCCCACATGACTCTAGGTTAGGCCCTCACGAGAATTGAACATTTCCCAACGGTGAAAAACTCCTCGCTTTTCACCACTAAATCCAACCTCTTTGAGCCACTTATTATTCACTTATTAATCCATAAAAATACAAAAAATAAAATTTTTCATTTCCACATTATTTAATTATAAAAATAATTTAATAAATCAAAAAAATTAATTTCAAAATTTATCTTGATAAAAATAATCCACACTAATTACATAAACAATAAAAATATAATAAATTACCTATTTAAATAATCCACACTAATTACATAAAC
>JZKD02S1721537.1:82283-95904 GCA_000966675.3 Picea glauca
ATTGTGTTATTCACTATTTTTTTAATAAATATTATTATGTTATAGTTTATTGAAATGTGGTTTAGTGGTTAAAATAAAAAATAGTTATATTAATGATCAACATAAATCTAAAGCTTAAACAATAAATAATAAATTGAGTGATTTTTAAATTTTATAATAATGATGATGTTCATCCTTTCTCAACATCAATACATTTCATCAAATAAATAAGGAGAATAAAATTGATTACTCATTATAATGTCATTTTGTATTTTGTATTTGAAAATGGTAGAAATGAAAGTGTCAAAAGCATAAACATTATGGTTTTTATAAATAAGGAGGTCCTCAAGAGTAAGTAAGTTATAAAAAGTTATAAAACTAAGTATAAAAGTTATGTTTTATATTGTTAAAGGCATGGTAAGTTAAAAGGAAGTGGGGTTCATTGTCAATTTCTTTTGTTTTATATATTTAAAAAAAAAAAAAAAATTGCATTCCAACTTGTTTTTGGGTTAGTATAGTGACTAATTTCACTATGGAAGTTATGATTATTGATTTAAATTTTGTCAATATTTATTATTATTATGTTCTTTAATGCATAATGTTGGAAAAATAGTTTTGATCAACCAAACTCAGAATTATAAAAATTTTGCAACATTTCAACTTCTTCTTATTAATGATTTCATTACCATTCTGAATTTTATCTTTAAATTTCATAGGGATGTAAGATTTATTATTAGCAATACCATTAATTTGATGATCTTTTTTATGTTTGAAAAGATAAATAAAGCCTTCAAATCCTTAGCCCAACCTCTTTTAAGCTAGTGGTGACTATTGCTCATATTAATAACATGGATCCTATATTTCCTTAACTTGAACAGTTTGTGTTTATAATCTAAATGTCTGATCATGGATTTAAACTCCGCTAAAGTACATCTAGCTTCAATCAAGAGAATTGGGGTAAAGAGTGTTTTATTTAATTTTAAAATTATAGGTCATGAAGTGTTTTTGGATTTCTTGATTTTATTAAAATCTTAGGAGGGATATTGTAGGCTCAAACTTCACAATCATAATAATAACTAGGATAACTGAAGTGTTGAAAATATATTTTTTCGTATCCCAATCTCAGATCTCTTTCTATTCAAGACCATAATAAACTTTCCAACCACCAATGATTATCTTCTTGACACTATCGTTCCAGTTCAACTAGTGACAATTGATACAATACCTAAGTACTTGTAAGATTGCACATCTTCAAGGGTGTTATCTCCATACAAAATTGGAGGGTAAATTGTTTTCTTAGATTTAATTATCATAACCTTGGTTTTATCAATATTGAAGATAAACTCATATTTTTTCCATAATTGTTGGAGAACTTTGAGTTTCTTGCGTATATCTTCAATATATTTTATAAGGAGAACAATATCATCATCATATAAGAGAAGGAAAATAATGAGTTCAACCATGTTAATACCAATGAATGCTTTCTTCGTTGGATTACTGAGAGGGGGGGTGAATCAGTAATAGAGCAATGTAATCCTTTTTACCATAAAATGCAAGTGTTATATCAATGTAGCATTATCATCCAATAGTTGCAGAGTAAAGAAACAATGAACAAATGAGCAATCACACACATACACAATACACCAGTGTTTTACGTGGAAACCCAAAGAGAGAGAAAACCATGTAATGCTTTTTCTTATATGTCTTTAAGAATTACATTCATTGGAAGCACCAACTCCCTTTGCTTTCCAGCTGCAACTGGAAGGAGGCTCCAACCCCCTAGTTTCTCAAGCTACAACCTGAGAGAAGCTCCAACTCCCCAATTCTCTGGCTACAACCAAAAGGAGGCTACAACCCCTGATGTTCTCCGGCTACAACCACCTGTCCTTGCCCCGTCTAACCGCCCTAGTATATAAGTAGAATGATGGAACCACTATCACACTATCACTATGAGATATATATTGGTGTAAACCTGTACCAATCAACATGCACCAAACAACATGTACCAATAACCTGAACCATGCATCAACCTGTACCTCAACCTGTAATCAACATGTACCATAAACAAGTGCATCAAACATGCACCAACCTGTACCAAACAACCTGTAATCAACCTGTACCATAAACAAGTGCATCAACCATGCACCAACCTGTACCTCAACCTGTACCATGAATAAGTGCATCAACCATGTACCAAACCTATACGAATAACCTGTCACAACAACCTGTCCAAACAACCTATCACAAAAACCTGTCTCATCAATATTATCAACCAAATTAGATCTACTCACCAAGATCAATCACTAAGAAAACTCTCAAAGATGTGCATCAACCAAGAATAACACACAAACTCATAATCATGACCAAGATCAATATGTGCTTCTAATAATATAATAATACAAGTATGCTACATCATCCATAAACCATGTGTCAACAATACTACTAGCAAGTGCCTCCAACCATGTACCAAGTACGTACCAATCATGTATCAACTACTCATCAACTATGACTCATCAAGATGTACCAACATCATCAACTATACACCTCATGTATGTGCCAACTCATCAACTACTTGTCTCAACCATGTACCCAACATCTACCTCAACCAAAATCCCTCATAAATTTCATCATACAAATTTGATTTGTAACTCTGCAATAGACCTGGTGTATATGATCACATACCTGCAAACCCTCCTTAACTTTAACAACAAGAGACTAGCATTTTCATCAAACTTTACTTTAGACTCACATGACTATTTTTGGATTAGTCAACAACCCTAACTTGAAATAATCATAACTATGTACATGTATTGAATAAAGATCTGAAAATAGTACAGAATGTTCTTCAGTGTGTTTTATGTAATTCCTCCAGGTGTCACTACTTGGAACCTCTCAGAAAAGGAGTTATAGAAAAAATGGCATACCTTGTTGAATTTTGGCTTATTCTAGAGAGAGAAATTATAGAGCATTCACCGCACATAATGTTTGTTGTATGGATATGAAAATTTTACAAAGAATACTATAGACGATACTCTAACAAACACATTTGGTCTTACTAAATTTGGATATGTTATGAATAAGTTATGACATTTTTACCCGAAACACCTGTTTTAGACTAGTTTCAAGACTAGCCACAAACACTATTTTCCACGGAATGTAACTCCAAAAATACAACAACCCACAAGATGAAATTCGTACCACAGCTACTTGGATATTTTTTCTCAATGGAATCTCAATTTCACGGTCTGAATCATTCTAGAAAAAAAGTTATTGCGAAAATGGTGAGATGACCTGTAAATAACATACCTTAGAAAGCATCATCAAAAGAATTTATCCTCCCTTGAATTTCGGCCTTGTTTACTTTACCTTCCCTCTAAAATTCAGCTTAGACATCCTTTGGTTACCTCGATCCCCTATAGATATTCAATATTCTCAATTGTAATTCAAATGAGAGAGCCTTGCCTCTTATTTATACTCTCCAAGTAGCTTCCTTAGAATCATTTTCTAGGCCACTTTTTCCACATAGTCACCTATGTCCAACTTTGCGCAATTATCCACTTGTCCATATATCCAATAGCCACTTGACTACTTAACCCATTTTCCTCATTTTAGGGTTAACCTTCTTATAACCATTTTCCATAATTAGAAATTCCTCCATTTACTTTATTATTTAAATAATCCTTTTTGACTTTGTCACTTCACTTTATTATTTAAATAACCCTCTTTGACTTTGTCACTTCACTTTATTATTTAAATAATCCTCTATAACTTTGTCACTTCACTTTATTATTTAAATAATCCTCTTTGACTTTGTCACTTCACTTTATTATTTAAATAATTTCTTCTTTGCAAGCACTTTGACTTCTTTGACCTTTTGGGGCTTCAAGCCAACATATGAGGGCCCTCCAAATTCGTAAGGCCATAACTCTCAAACCGTGAGGATTTATGTGATGTTCCACATACCACCATAAATGGCATGACATGTACTATCCATCTAGAATAGTCTTACCTGCAAATATATCAAAATTCATACCATTATACATCAAACAAACTTGGGTCCATTACCCAAACCTGGGTTCTCCAACTTCACATGGACATAACTCTCTGACCGTGAGGATCTATGTGATGTTCCTGTAACATACCCATATTTCTTCTACCCAACTTGCACCACCCGAGAGAACAAACCTCCACCCTTCTCTGCCACACAGTCCCTCAAGCAATCCTTCTCCTTATTCGGGCTCCAACACAACTGGTCCAGAATCTCAATGCTAGAACTCTCAAGACTCGTAGTTGTGAGCAACAATGGACACAGACCAACGCATCTCATACATGCAAGCCTCAAATCATGGCTAGATCACACCAACGACCACTACAACCCACCATACCATGGCTAATTCTTCAACAGTTTGGTTCCCCTTTCCCAAGCCAAGACACAGATGAGGATGGATCAATGAATGGGTGAGTGAGTGCATGAAAGTGCGTGAGGGAAATGAATGAATGTACAGGAAATCAACAAACAAGCCATCAATCCAACCCCCCCATCAGACCAGAGGTGGGTTTAAGTAACTTCATGGGGAATCAAGAACCTCCTGACCTTCCCCAAGAATACCACGTAACCGATCCCCTCCCTTAGGAAAAAAGGGTAATTAACATAGGAATAACACTTAGCCCCTCAATCCCCCTCTCTTGTGGAATCATAGCCCCCTATAACTCTAGTCCTTGTCTGTCTAGCAACCAACCATGTATTTATTATTAATAATGATATAAAACATTACATATCTTGGGCACACTGGCCTTTTAATAATTGTTTGGGTACCCTGGCCTCTCAGCATTGTAACAATACATTATTTAAAATGGAGGTTCAAAACCTGGGGTGTTACATCCCCTCCCCCTTATTTTGGCACTGTCCTTAGTGCATATACAAAATAGAGATCAAAATCTCAAATTTATTCAAAATGATGTGGGTACACAGCCCGCATGGAATCTTCATGCTCCTAGGTATAATCTCCAAGACCGTAGCAAGGCCACTAAACTTTTACCATCTCTATAACTCGATTCTGGAGAATTTTGACTTTTCTATCCAATACCTGCATTGGCTGAGCCTGAAAATATCCCTCCGTCTCTACCTGAATCAGGTGCCAATCAATAACATGGTTAGGGTCATGTACATATTTCTTTAGTAAAGATACATGAAATAGATTATGCACATTCATGGAAGTAGGCAATGCGAGCATGTATGCAACTGACCCTATTCTGTTCAATATTTCAAATGGACCACAGAATCTGGTTGCCATCTTTCTACAACTACCCAATTTCAAAGAGATTTTCTTGGGCTTCACTTTCAAAAGTACATGCTTCCCTACTTTAAATTCTCTAGTTGTCTTGTTCTTGTCTGCATAGACTTTCTGTCTATCCTGAGATGCCTTTAAATTCTGCTTGATCTTAACCACCTGATCTTCCATGTCCTTGATCAACTCCGGCCCAAGTACCACTCTATCTGTTGGGTTGTCCCAACTTACTGGATTATCACATTTCCTACCATACAAGGCTTCAAATGGGCTCATTCTTAATGAAGCTTGATACCCATTATTATATGCAAACTCAACCAAGTGTAAGTAATCTTCCCACTTAGATGGCTTATCCATCACATACATTCTCAACATGTCTTCAATTATTCGATTGAACCTCTCTATTTTCCCTGTCTGAGGATGATACGTAGTGCTAAAGTTTAGATTTGTGCCAAATCCTTTAAACAATCCCCTCCATAAATTGGAGGTAAACTTCGTATCTCTGTCTGAGACGATTTTCCTAGGTATCCCATGTAACCTAGCAATTTCCTTCATGAAAAATTCTGCAATATTAGCCACTATATGTGTTGTCTTCACAGGCACAAAATGAGCAGCCTTTGTTAATTTGTCAACCACCGCCATGATTGAATCATGTTGCTTATTCGTTCTGGGTAATCCTATGATGAAATCCATGGTGATCACTTCCCATTTCTTCTCTAGGATTGGCAATGGCTACAGCAAACCCGTTGGGTTCCTATGCTCAGCCTTCACCTTCTGACATTTCATACATCGAGCGATGTAATTAGCAACATCCTTCTTCATTCCCGGCCAAAAGAACTAGATTCTTACTGCTGTAATTGTTATTTGGTAACCGAGATGTCCATCATAAGGGACATCATGCATTTCCTTCAGTACTGAATTCCTCAGTTCTCTAGAACTAGGAACATAGATTCTATTTTTATGCATGAGTAATATGTCTTTCTTTATCTCATACTCCTTTATTTTATGTTGTACATCTCCTTGCTATAAGATTTCCTTTACCTGTAGGCAATGCTGGTCTGTAACAAGACCATCTAAAATTTTGTTCTTCAAGTATTACTGATACATATTGACAACCGTAGCATGCATGGTATGCACTCTTATACTAAGTGCATCGACAAATTTATTCTCCTTTCCATTGATATGTGTTGGGCTCCTGATTTAATACATTTTCTTACAGATATTGTTTACTTTCCCAAGTCGCTTATGGCACTTTTCTGTACTTTTCATATTCTATCACACAAATATGTTTTGTGTAATACAAAAATCATAAAATACTTTCTAAGTTACAGGTGGGCGAAGAATTGAACAAATATATTGAAAGGGCACGCCTTTGTGCATATGGTTTTGTGGTCATTTGTGCACATGAGCCCTCTTGATTTGAGAAATGCTTGAATCCAATTGTTGGAGCAAGACATGACCATGTGAACACATATGAATTACAAGTATTAAAGCATTGGCGCACTTGTGTAGAAGATACAGGTGTCATTAAAAGTTGTGTTTCCAAACCATGCTGGGTTGTATTGTGTGAAATGGACATGAAGAAGCCAAAAGATCACTTGAAAGATCCATCATATGCCAGAACGCCATATGTCTATTGCTATGAAGGCAATTTTATTTGCAGCTTGTTCTACATTTTATTATAGCTCTATTCTTCTACGAAATTGGTCAATTCCCGTCACTTCCCACACAGTCAAATTCGGGCACAGATTTCAGAGCGGTGAAGCCAAATCTTGAAAAACTAAGATCCGGGTTTTGTGCAGAGGGGTTCAAATTAGTTCCAATGCGGACAGTTTCCAAAACTTCTTAACGGTTTGGGAGAAATTTCTGTTTTTCTAAATGGGTACAACCCAGATTTCGTGGTTGTGGCGTTTTTCCAAAAATGCCAAGTGCCAAGTGGATTGCCCAGAGGTGGAACGAGCTCAAAATGAGATTGCTACAAATTTACTAATTAGATTGAAACATTGCAACCTCCAGCAAAAAGTGGACAACTCATTAGCATTGAACAATATGCTCGATTTTCTGTTTTAATCGTTCCCAGGTTTCTTGTTGAGAATTGATTACATTCTAGAACAAATTGTATTGCCTTATCTCATGACACTTTAAGGCGTCCATCATGGAAGAAGCACATTTCTTCTACAGAAATGCATTCGGTTGGACAAATCTCTTGATCCTATTGTAATGTAACCGATCCATATTCTATATAAGAGCTCATCTCGAACAGTCAGGGGGGTAGAAATGATGTAGAGAAATATGTAGAGGGGAATATATAGAGTACAGAAGTATAGAGAAGATGATAGAAATGTAGAGGGGAAGAAGAGTAGATTGACAACAATTGTATTCTTTATTTTCAATAAAATTCAGAGTTGTTCTTTTATGAAGTTTCTGTCTTTGTAAATTTGAAGTAAGATATTTGATGAGAGAAATTTGAAGAATCAGCCTGTTGATGAAGAAGGCAGGGCCCCCTTCTTTCGAGACAGAGTTGGATATTTCGTATAGTTTCCAGTTCATTAGAGATTTGAGATTTGAGGATTATCTTTCAGCAGAAGTATGATTCCGTTTTCATTTTCAAATTGCTCATTAATTTAATATTGCAGAAGTAGCAGTTGTGAAGTTATGGAACTATTTTGAATATCTCATTGATTAAAAAGGTTTCATTTGATTTCAATAGATGTTGTTGATTTTCTTATGATGATTATGGAGTAATAAGTAGAAGAGTTGGAATATTTTATGTAGATCGTTCATATGCTTAAAACACAATATGTGAGTTAGTATAGAACTAGTGCGGGATTGGTACAGAACAGGTGCAGGATAGAGCAGATTAGCATAAGTTTCTTTCAACAGATCCTTTTCTTTCATTCAGAAATTAGTTTGACATTATTTAAACTCTCTCTTCAACCCTGCACATACAGTGTTGGTTCCTCTAAGTCTACCTCCCCAGGTTGACAATTAAATGTTGATTTACATGGTATATCTTTAGCCCAACATTTTGGCGCCGTTGCCGGGGAGGAACTAAAAAGGATTGGAGAGTGGATATTGTGTTTATGGAAGGCAAAAGGGAGGAGGAGCTGTAAGACAGGAGGTAACAACCTACGCATCTACGGTAGTAGGTTCCTTCGAAGCTTTTCCAAGTAGATTCAATTTTAGCAAGTATTTCTTTAAAAGCAAGGTGTGCTTTCATTTTCAGTAGTATGCAAATGTGCTTTCATTTCAACAATATCAGAGTGTATTTAGCAGCAAGAGAGTTTTCATTTCAGCAGTGGTATATTTGATTCAACAGTAAGAGAGTTTTTGATTTCAGCAGTATAAGAAGGTGTGCAATTGATTCAGTAGAAGTAATCTTCATTTCAGCAAAGAGTGCCTTTCTTTTCAGCAAATGCCATTTCCTTTCAACAGAGTTTTTGTTTCTTTAAGTTTACATAGAGCAAGTGTGTCTTCATTCTCAGTAGAAGGATATTTCTTTTAGCAAGTGTGCAGATTTCATTTTAAGCAAGTCTGAGTTTGCAAATTAGTTTTCACATTGGTTATTTGGTGTGACTTGCAAAGCTTTTTAGCAAACCCCCTACAACAAACGAAAAATCATAAAAATCAGTTAATGGATCCAAGCATGGTTGAACGAAAGAAGAGATTGTTGCAGGAAATTTCTTGCATCTTGACAGAACTTAAAGAGATATCTGTAGCTCAAGAGATGGAGGAGAAATCAGTTGATCTAGTGCTTCCCTTTGAGCATCCATGCCAACCTGCAGAGAAGAGCGAGCAATTAGAAATTCCAGTAGTAAAAGAAAATGGTATGCATGATTATATTGAACAGTGGTTTCAATCTGTTTCACAGCTTTCAGATGCTCTTCTTCTTCAACAATTCTTGGAAATCAATCAACCGGTATTTCTTGCTCAACATACCTTGGTAATTATGCACTTATATCTTCTATCAAAAGGTATGAGTCTATTGTTGATTCTGATACGTCGATGGCTTCATTGGTTATTTGCCTATACTTAAAGAAATGTTTTCTTTAAGTAGGTAGGTAGGTAGGATAATGAATAAAGGACAACACCTTCAAATAATTTGTGTTTTTTGCAAATAAAAAGAACAACAGTTGCAATAAGAAATGGATTGAAAGTTGTCATACAAATGATGAAGGGTCAGGTCTCTATTGAGCTAAAGTTGAGGGGCAGATCTTAAATGTTTTGAAAATATATTCTAAGAGTGCAGATCTTCTCTCAACGCTTTCACATCAATCAAATGGACAACTCTCAGGACTTCTAGCATCCTCTTACTATGCCAGTGTTAAAGAGAAAAATTCCTTTGCATGAGGACATGCAAAAATCCAGGCATGGGGGAATGTTGGGCTCCTGATTTAATACATTTTCTTACAGATATTGTTTACTTTCCCAAGTCGCTTATGGCAGTTTTCTGTACTTTTCATATTCTATCACACAAATATGTTTTGTGTAATACAAAAATCATAAAATACTTTCTAAGTTACAGGTGGGCGAAGAATTAAACAAATATATTGAAAGGGAACGCCTTTGTGCATATGGTTTTGTGGTCATTTGTGCACAGGAGCCCTCTTGATTTGAGAAATGCTTGAATCCAACTGTTGGAGCAAGACATAGCCATGTGAACACATATGACTTACAAGTATTAAATCATTGGCGCACTTGTGTAGAAGATACAGGTGTCATTAAAAGTTGTGTTTCCAAACCATGCTGGGTTGTATTGTGTGAAATGGCCACGAAGAAGCCAAAAGACCACTTGAAAGATCCATCATATTCCAGAATGCCATATGTCTATTGCTACGAAGGCGATTTTATTTGCAGCTTGTTCTACGTTTTATTATAGCTCTATTCTTCTACGAAATTGGTCAATTCCCGTCACTTCCCACACAGTCAAATTCGGGCACATATTTCAGAGCGATGAAGCTGAATCTTGAAAAACTAAGATCCGGGTTTTGTGCAGAAGGGTTCAAATTAGTTCCAATGCAGACAGTTTCCAAAACTTCTTAACAGTTTGGGAGAAATTTTTGTTTTTCTAAACGGGTAAAACCCAGATTTCGTGGTTGTGGCATTTTTCCAAAAATGCCAAGTGCCAAGTGGATTTCCCAGAGGTGGAACGAGCTCAAAATGAGATTGCTACAAATTTACTAATCAGATTGAAACGTTGCAACCTCCAGCAAAAAGTGGACAACTCATTAGCATTGAACAATATGCTCGATTTTCTATTTTAATCGTTCCCAGGTTTCTTGTTGAGAATTGATTACATTCTAGAACAAATTGTATTGCCTTATCTCATGACACTTTAAAGCGTCCATCATGCAAGAAGCATATTTCTTCTACATAAATGCATTTGGTTGGACAAATCTCTTGATCCTATTGTAATGTAATCGATCCACATTCTATATAAGAGCTCATCTCGAACAGTTAGGGGGATAGAAATGATGTAGAGAAATATGTAGAGGGGAATATATAGAGTACAGAAGTATAGAGCAGATGATAGAAATGTAGAGGGGAAGAAGAGTAGATTGACAACAATTGTATTCTTTATTTTCAATAAAATTCAGAGTTATTCTTTTATGAAGTTTTTGTCTTTGTAAATTTGAAGTAAGATATTTGATGAGAGAAATTTGAAGAATCAGCCTGTTGATGAAGAAGGCAGGGCCCCCTTCTTTCGAGACAAAGTTGGATATTTCGTATAGTTTCCAGTTCATTAGAGATTTGAGATTCGAGCATTATCTTTCATCAGAAGTATGATTCAGTTTTCATTTTCAAATTGCTCATTAATTTAATATTGCAGAAGTAGCAGTTGTGAAGTTCTGGAACTATTTTGAATATCTCATTGATTAAAAAGGTTTCATTCGATTTCAATAGATGTTGTTGATTTTCTTATGATGATTATGGAGTAATAAGTAGCAGAGTTGGAATATTTTATGTAGATCGTTCATATGCTTAAAACACATTATGTGAGTTAGTATAGAACTAGTGCGGGATTGGTACATAACAGGTGCAGGATAGGGCAGATTAGCATAAGTTTCTTTCAACAGTTCCTTTTCTTTCATTCAGAAATTAGTTTGACATTATTTAAACTCTCTCTTCAACCCTGCACATACAGTGTTGGTTCCTCTAAGTCTACCTCCCCGGGTTGACAATTAAATGTTGATTTACATGGTATATCTTTAGCCCAACAAGCAGAAATATATGAGATCTCGATTACCCCAATTTTCATCAGTCATCGGATCAAATTAAATGGAAAGATAGGATAAGCGAGGTAAAAGGGTTGAGAATTCGAATCTCCAAATACCCGACAACCATTGGATCATTCTGAAGTGGAAGGATAGGATAAGCAAAGAAGAACACGGGAGAACGTTGACTTTACGAAGTCCGAAGATGTGAAGGAATCCTGGTCATCCATTGAGGCCGGATACGTGGCAAGAGATCAACATTGCGTTGATTCGCAAATAGGGAAATCAAATATAGGAGAAGCAAAAACTCACGAAGTCTGAATTCACGAAGGTGATCATAGTCGTTCATCGAGGAATTTCGTGGGTTATTGATCGGACAAGAGATGAAACGCGAAGTCACAAAGTCTCGATTCATGAAGGAGAGATCTGGACCATTGTATCGAGGAATGTCATGGGTCGTCGATCCGACAAGAGCCGAAACGTGAAGTCGCGAAGTCCCGATTCTTGAAGAGGATATCTGGGCCGTCGGGTCACAGAGGATTGTGGATTGTTGATATGACACGACAAAGATCAGAGTTTGGAAGTTCAGACATCAAAGAAAGGAAGTGAGCTAACTTGTCAGTTCACGAAATGTGAAGTCCCGAAGTGCTTGGCCCCAAGTCACAGTCATTGGTCACATCAATGAAGATACGGGAAGGAGCTAGCATTGCTTGGATCTACCTTAGAGGTTCGGAAGTTGGGAGAATCGAGGCGACTCGCAGCAAAAAATCTGAAATACAAAGTCGCGAATGCCTTTTTTATTGGCTTATGGTCATAGCAAGAGGTCGCATCAGCAGAGAATAAGGGAAAGAGCTAGCGTCGCTAGGCTCTACTTCAGAGTTCGAGAGTCGGAAGAATCGAGGTGACTCACAAGAGAACTTTTGAAGTGCGAAGTCGCGTAGCATCTTCGGTGAGTGGTCACATGGAGAAAAAACGTTGTGCCCGGTGCTTGTTCACGTGGGTAAAGTTTGTGAGAACCTGTGGATCAAAAGTCCTCTACGTGTATAATCCAACGACGCAGATTAAGTAGACAATCTGATCGAAGAATTGTTGTTTCACTTCGTGATTTCTTGATCAGTTACGATTCAGTTATACAAATTGAATCATTACTCTTGGGCGTTAGAGATTCTGTTCTTGGGTGTTTTTTATTCGGAGTGTAACGGATCATGAGCATATGCATAAAAGAATAATGTTGTGACAAAGTGCATTTGTTGTTTCTCTGCAAAATGAGTTGAACCGTATGTAATGAAAATTACAGTATGAACAGAGTTGGAAACATTCAGAGATGGAGAACAAAAGCGAGATAGAGCAGAAATGGTGGAAAGAGCATAATGCACAAGAACCTAAGAGCATGAGAAGAAGAGAGAAAGAGAAGATGGAAAAAGACGGCAAGTGGAGACGAGTATGAACAGACAGAAGCATAGCAGAATTGCATAACAGAAGCAGAGTGAAAGCAGAACAGAATTGTAGAAAAGAGAATAAATGGTAAGCATTGACATATCTGTATTGTTGTAAGGTATTATTCAAGCAAAGATTCATAAACAGGGTGGTAGGGTGGTGCTAGGGAGGACTATGGTCCTTTGTTATTCAATTTGGTGCTTGAATACTGGGAGTTGTAGCTTTCATCTAGTTGTGGCTAGAAAATAGGGTGGTAGGGTGGTGCTAGAGAAAACGAAGAGTTTTATGTGTGAAAGTTGGTTCTTTTGTAAGTGGAAGTAGGTGCTTCCATCTAGTTGGTGCTAGAGATCATAAGGAGAAAATATGCTTCTTTCTAGTGGGTGCTAGAGAATCTTGAGGGTTGGTTCTCTCTACAAGTTGCAGCTTGTTAAAGAAGAGGTAGCCTCATTTTGAGTTGGTTCTCAAAGATAGATGATGTACAGAACATAAAAGACTGCCTATCATTCTAAGAAGAAGAGGTTTTCTCCCTTTATGGGTTTCCTTGTGAATATATGTCTCTTTGTATATCATATGTGTGATTGATGTTTATTATTTCTGTTGTTCATGTCTTGCATAATCTTGATTATCACTTGGAGAAGATTAATAATATTTTAATAGGCATAAAATTGTTTAAGCATAGTAACAACTGATTCACCCCCCCCC
>JZKD02S1721537.1:95914-109327 GCA_000966675.3 Picea glauca
TTAGTTGTCTTAGTAATTTAAACAATTGGTATTAGAGCGGGTTCCTTTTATTTAAAGGTAGATCAGTAAGCTTAAACATGTCAAGTCATGAAGGGACTTCAACCAATAAGTCTCCTCTATACCTTGATGATGAATACATAGGAGGTGGCATGAGTGATGAAGAAGTTGTGGTTGATATGGAAGGTGAGATAATCAGTGCTTTAGAAGAGATTGACAGGCTCAGACTTAAGAAGAGAAAACAAAAACAGTTACTACTCTGGTATGAGAAAACATGCAATGAACCATCTGAAGAAATTATTATGTTGAAGGTTAAGTTAGAAGAAGATAAGAAAATTGAATACATCCTAAAACAACAATTGAAGGAAGCCAAAACAAAAGGTGAAAAATTGGAAGCTGAAGTAGTGACTGTCATAAAAGATCTAGAGAAATTTTAGGCCTTATATCATTGGAATCTGACAAGTATTAAAGCCTCAGAAGGATTAGCCACCATTCTAAATCAACAAAGGAATCCAAAGTTGAAAACTAGTTTGGGTTATGAAGAATGATCAAGTAGTGGTCAACCAAGCCACAAAGAATCCATCAAATTTGTCAAATCTACAACCATTGACAACAACAAACCTACAAAAACAAAGGAAGATAATCAGCCACCAAGGAGAAGTGAAGGAAAAAGTACCAGAATTGAATCTGTAGAACAAAGAAATAATACACCCTCTGCTCAAGGAAATCATCAGCATGGAAGAAATCAACCTGCTCAAAGAAGACAACCATTTTCCAGGTACAAATATCTTTTCTATGGATATTGTTTTTTCTGCTCTAACTTTGGTCACAAAGTTGTAAATTTTTCTTTAAGATTTAGACATGAGAAATCAAGACACCCAAGGAATAAATATTTTACACAGCAAATAATGAGACAACAAAGTAACAAACAACCACAGACTACAAATCATGTGATGGATGGGAAAAAGACGCAGATTAAGCATAACAATCATTATGATCCTTTATTCAATGAACCAGAATGTTACACTTGCCATAATTATGGACATAAAGCTGCAGACTGTCGCTTAAAAAACTATAAGCCGGATTTAAATCCCTCTGCTGAAAATGTCAAGGTTTGGAAGAAGAAAGAAGATGACAAGTGTGGATTAGTGTTGTCAGCTCAAAGACAAAAGAACCCCTGGTATATTGACAGTGGATGTTCCAAACATATGACTGGAGACAAAAGTAAGTTTATGTCTCTAAGTGAAAGAAAATCAGGGAATGTAACTTTTGGAAATGATGCACCAGGAAAAATCAAAGGTAAAGGAATGGTAAGTCTAAGTAATGGCAAAGGGAAAGCTCAAGATGTTTTGTTTGTAGATGGTCTGAAACATAATCTGCTTAGTGTCAGTCAAGTTTTTGACAGAGGATTTAAAGTTGTTTCTAAAGATTGTAGAATACAATCTGTGAATTAAGGACAGTTGATTGCAAAAGGCATAAGAACAGAAAACAATCTCTATGTTTTGAAAGAAGAAAAAGAAGAATGTCACTTAAGCAAGTATGGTGAAAGTTGGCTATGGCATAGGAGACTTGGACACCTAAATTTTGATCATCTAATCAAACTTAGAAACAGTGGGGAAGTAAAATATCTTCCAAAGATATCAAAGCCATATGATTATGTATGTAAGCCTTGCCATATAGGAAATCTTACTCGGACACAGTTTAAATCTAATAACTTTCCATCAACAGAAAAACCTCTTCAGTTAGTACATATGGATTTATGTGGACCATCAAGGAAGGAAGGTACAAGAAAAGAAAATTATTTAATGCTTATTATTGATGATTATTCTAGACTTACATGGGTTGCCTTTCTGAAAGAAAAATCTGAAGCATTTGAAAAATTGAAAGTGTTTAAGGCTATGAATGAGAATCAAACAGGAAAAATATTGAAGGCAGTAAGGTCTGATAGAGGAGTAGAGTTTATTTCAGGAGACTTCAAAGAGTTTTGTGATAAACATGGGATCAAAAGATAGTATACTATTCCAAGGACTCCACAACAAAATGGAGTAGTTGAGAGGTAGAATAGATCAGTTCAGCAGATGGCAAGATCAATGATGAATGAAAGGAATATTTCTCAGACATGTTGGGTAGACGAAATTCATACAGTTGTACATATTCTTAACAAAGCTCATCTCAAGCCACAAAGTGACAAGACTCCTTATGAACTATGGTTTGGAATTCCTGCTTCAATCAAGCATTTTAAAGTCTTTGGGAGTAAGTGTTGTATCAAGAATAATGATGAAAATCTTGGCAAATATGATGGCAAGGATGATGAAGGCATCTTCTTAGGGTATTCTACGAAAAATAAAGGATACAGATGCTATAATAAGAGGCTGCATAAATTGGTTGATTGTATCGACATAAAAGTTGATGAAGAAATCCTGGTATGAGATGTAAGCAGTGTTGAATCAACCAGAAAGGATATAGTTGAAGTTGAAGATGAACAAGTCCAAGAATCAGAAAGAGAAGAATCTGAGTCAGATGAAGATACAAATACTCAGGCAGACTCAAATCAGTAGACAAAAACAAAACCACCTCTCAGAATTGTTAGAAAGAATCATCCTGAAAAACAGATAATTGGTGATATGAATAAAGGAGTTCAGACAAGAAGGCAATTGATTAAATACTCAGAACAATCTCAGATTGCTTTCCTATCTATGATTGAACCTAAAAAATTTGATGAAGCCAACAAACATGATGATTGGATTAGAGCTATGAATGAAGAGCTTGATCAGATTGAGAAGAACAATACTTAGGAGTTTGTTCCTAGACCTGCAGATAATAATGTAATAGGCTCCAAATGGGTGTTTAAGAATAAAATGAATGAACAAGGACAAATTGTTAGGAATAAACCCAGATTGGTCTATAAGGGGTATGCACAAGTTGAAGGACAGTATTTTGATGAAACCTTTGCACCAGTGACAAGATTGGAAGCCATCAGAATGTTTCTTGCCTATGCATGTCATAAGAACTTCAAAGTATATCAGATGGATGTTAAATCAACATTTCTTAATGGAGACCTAGAAGAAGAAGTATATATGGAACAACCTAGAGGATTTTCACTGACATAGAATCCTAACTATGTGTGCAAGTTGAAAAATGCATTATATGGATTGAAACAAGCACCACGAGCCTGGTATTATAGATTGGACAAATTTTTACAAGACAAAGGGTTCAAGAAAGGTACTGTTGATAGTAATCTATACATTAAGTCTGAAGGTGATGATTTATTAGTTGTTTTGGTTTATGTAGATGACATCATTTTTGGATGTGCTAATGATCCTTTTGTTCAGTGGTTTGCTAATTCTATGCAAACTGAGCTTGAGATGTCCATGATAGGAGAACTAACATATTTTCTTGGTTTACAAATCAATCAAAGTTCTGCAGGATTATTTATCTCTCAAGAAAATTATTTGAGAGAGATGTTGAAGAAGTTTTAGATGGAAGATTCATCTCCTGTTAGTACACCTATGGTGGTTGGTTGCAAGCTTAGTAAAGATGATATTTCACCTGATGTTGATCAAAGAACATATCGATCAATGATCGACAGTCTTATGTACATCACATCATCTCGTCCTGATATAATGCAAGTTGTTGGAATGGTAGGTCATTATCAGTCTACTCCTAAACAAAGTCATTTAGCAGTTGTCAAGAGGATATTCAAATATTTGAAGGGTACAATGACTTATGGTCTTTGGTATCCTAGAAATCAGAATTTTCAATTAACTGCATATTCAAATGTTGATTGGGCAAATTGTTTGGATGAGAGAAAGACCACCAGTGGAGGTGCATTCTTATTAGGTGATTCATTAGTAGCATGGTTTAGTAAAACACAGGGATCTATTTCATTATCAACTACAGAGGCAGAGTACATTGTTTTTGCTACTTATTGCACTCAGATTTTATGGATGATACAAACTCTTGCATATTTGAAGGTAACTTATACTGATCCAATTCCACTTCATTGTGATAACACTAGTGCCATTAGTGTGTCCAAGAATCATGTTCTTATTCAAAGACTAATAATATACCAATAAAATATCATTTTCTCAAAGAGAAGGTTACAAACAGAGTTGTTCAACTGAATTATATTCCTTCCACGGAACAGATAGTTGATATCTTCACTAAACCGCTTGCAAAACCTCAGTTTGAGTATCTATGCCAGAAGTTGGGTGTGACCCTGTTATCTAGTTAAAATAGTCTATCTGATTAGGGGGGAGAGTGCTCATAGTATATCTAATTAGGGGGAGAGTGCTTATTTTCTACCTGATCAGGGGGAGAACAGAGTCCCTCTCAGTTTTCTTTGACATTGATGTCAAAGGGGGAGAAAAAGTCTGGATGCTACAGTTGGAGGGCTTAGCAGAACAGTGCATCCTTTCAGGGTTGTCATCAATGCCAAAGGGGGAGATTGTTGGCATGTTTACAGAAAGAGTGTGCTTGTCGTTGATGGAAAGAACAACAACGATGATGGAAAACAAGAAAGCAGTGATGATAGCACCGGAAGGATAGGATAAGTGGGGCAAAAGGTTTGAGAATTCAAATACCTGAATACCTGTTAGTCATTGGATCACTTTTGAGTGGAAGGATAGGATAAGCATAAAGATTCAAGATCTTGATTACCCCAATTTTTGTTAGTCATCGGATCAAATTAAATGGAAAGATAGGATAAGCGAGGTAAAAGGGCTGAGAATTCGAATATTTGAATACCAGACAACCATTGGATCATTCTGAAGTGGAAGGATAGGATAAACAAAGAAGAACGCGGGAGAACGTTGACTTTACGAAGTCCGAAGTTGTGAAGGAATTATGGTCATCCATTGAGGCAGGACACATGGTGAGAGATCAGCATTGCGCTGATTCACAAATTTGGAAATCAGAGATAGGAAAAGAGGAAACTCATGAAGTCTGAGTTCGTGAAGGTGATCACAGTTGTTGATCCAGGAATGTTGTGGGTCATCGATCAAACAAGAGCCGAAGCACGAAGTCACGAAGTCCCAATTCGCGAAGGAGAGATCTGGACCATTGGATCGAGGAATGTGATGGGTCATCGATCAAACAAGAGCCAAAATGTGAAGTCGTGAAGTCCCAATTCGTGAAGAGGAGATCTGGGTCATCGGATCACAGAGGACTATGGACCGTTGATCTGACACGGCAAAGATCGGAGTTTGAAAGTTCAGGCATCGGAGAAAGGAAGTGACCTAAATTGTGAGTTTGTGAAACACGAAGTCCCGAAGTGCTTGGCCCCAAGTCACAGCCCATGGTCACATCAGCGAAGATAGGGGAAGGAGTTAGCATTGCTAGGCTCTACCTTGGAGGTTTGGGGGTTGGGAGAATCGAGGTGACTCGTAGTAAAAAATCTGAAACATGAAGTCACGAACGCCTTTTTGATTGGTGTATGGTCACAACAAGAGGTCACATTAGTAGAGAATAAGGGAAAAATCTAGCGTCGCTAGGCTCTACTTCAGATTTCGGGAATTGGGAATATTGAGGTGACTCACAGTAGAACATCCGAAGTGTGAAGTCGCATAACGCCTTCTTGGTTGGCAAGTGGTCACAGCCAGTGGTCACATGGAGAAGAAACGTTGCGCTCGATGATTGTTCGCGTGGGTAAAGTTTGTGAGAACCTATGGATCAAAAATCCTCTACATGTATAATCCAACAACGTAGATTAAGTAGATAATCTGATCGAAGGCTTGTTGTTTCACTTCATGATTTCTTGATCAGTTACGATTCAGTTATACGAACTGAATCATTACTCTTGGGCGTTAGAGATTATGTTCTTGGGCATTTTTTATTCGAAGTGTAACGGATCATGAGCGTATGCATAAAAGAATAACGTTGTGACAGAGAGCGTTTGTTATTTCTCTTCAAAATGAGTTGAACCGTATGTAATGAAAATTACAGTATGAACAGAGTTGGAAACATTCAGAGATGGAGAACAGAAGCGAGATAGAGAAGAATGCATAAGAACCTAAGAGCATGAGAACAAAAGAGAAAGATCAAATGGAAAAATACAGCAAGTGGAGCCGAGTATGAACAAACAGAAGCAGAGAAGAATTGCAGAACAGAAGCAAAGTGAAAGAAGAACAGAATTGCAGAAAAAAGAAGAAATGGTAAGCATTGACATATCTGTATTGTTGTAAGGTATTATTCAAGAAAAGATTCATAAACAGGGTGGTAGGGTGGTGCTAGGGAGGACTGCGGTCATCTGTTATTCAAGTTGGTGCTTGAATATTGGGAGTTGTAGCTTTCATCTAGTTGTGGCTAGAAAACAGGGTGGCAGGGTGGTGCTAGGGAAAACGAAGAGTTTTTTCTGTGCAAGTTGGTGCTTGTATAAGTGGAAGTAGGTGCTTCCATCCAGTTGGTGTTGGATATCATAAGGAGAAAATATGCTTCTTTCTAGTGGGTGCTAGATAATATTAAGGGTTGGTGCTCTCTACAAGTTATAGCTTGTTAAAGAAGAGATAGCCTCATTTTGAGTTGGTGCTCAAAGATAGATGATGTACGTAACATAAAAGACTGCCTATCATTCTAAGAAGAAGAGGTTTTCTCCCTTTATGGGTTTCCTCGTGAATATATGTATCTGTGTATATCATATGTTTGATTGATGTTTATTATTTCTGTTGTTCATGTCTTGCATAATCTTGATGATCACTTGGAGAAGATTAATAATATTTTAATAGGCATAAAATTGTTTGAGCACAGTAACAATTGATTCACCCCCACCTCTCGGTTGTCTTAGTAATTTCAACACACAATCCCACTAAAACAAGGCCTCTACACAAGGGGTTGGATTCCTTTTCTATTTTCACAGGGAAGGCCATTAAACATATGAAGACGAAGCACAAAGTCCCCATTGAGAATGGCCTATCATATGAATAATTCATGAGAATTGAAGCTACTTTTGGATTCACTTTTTGATCCAGATTTTATGAGAAGAACGGAAATGAATACAGATTGTTATTATTATTAATACAGAAACACAAGAATAACAGAGATACAATAACAGATATACAATAAAATTGGTTTCTATTCAATAAGAAAATGTGTTGAAACTGTAAAATGCAACGGAAAACAAGCTTCCTAGAATGGTGGTGGCTTATCTCTTAGAAGAGATGTGATGAATGCACTCATTCACAAGAAGATGGTTATAATGAGGCTCTCCAAGCATTTTTACAATAAACAAGAATTCCAAAACCCTAGACATCCAAAAACCTAACCCTAGGAGATGAAGCGCCAAAAGTCATGTGGGCCCCATTGGGATAAGCTAGTACATCAACTTCCCGGGATCGTAACTTTTGCATACGATCTTCGTTTTAGGTTCACGATAGCTCGTTGGAAATGTCTATCCGAGAAATACACATGTTTCCATAAAAATCTAACTTTTTCTCTAGTTTGATGGTGGCGAGACCTAAAAACGTTGTTTAGGGCCTTAAAACGACCTCGGAAGTCAGGGACTCGAAAACTAGGAAAAAACTGCCAAATTGGAAAACTGCCAAAATGAGCCAGTTGGAATAGGTGGGAGGCCACCAACATCCATATGGATTACTTTTCCTCCATATTTAAAGGTTTTTTTGCAACAGGGTGTCCCTATGGGAGTCGATGAGCATCGTGTTGTTGTGTGCCTTTACTAAGGAATAATGAGTCTTTTAAGAAGGATTGGTTTTCAGGAGGGAGAGAAGGAAAAGTGCAGCCTTTCCTTATGTACAATCATTGTTGTTCTGAGGAAAAACACCATACATTTTTTGAAGAGGTTGGTAAATAAGGTCGAGGTCTAGCGAAAGAAATTAATTTGTGACTGGCACTAACAAACAACATTAATTTTTTGCAACAAATACTTTAATGGGATGCTTATAGCCATTGGGTTTTGCAAGTGCAACAAAAGGAGATAATATTCTGAATAACTTGATGTAAAGGAGGAAATGATAATGTCAGCTCCTATTGAATTCAGTTATATCATAGCTCTAGTGCTAGCAGGAAATAACCCCCCTTTAACTACACCAGGGTTCAGAATGTAGGCAAAGCAAATAATGGTCTAAGAGATAATTAATTCTCTATACTACCCCAAACATACCAAAACTAATATAAAGAAAGCACAGAAGAAGGATATTGGGTAAATATACCTATAATCCCATGTCTAGTGATGATCTCCTCGTGCTTGGAAGTTCCCCTGACTGCACGCCTCTTCCCAGGGATGACCTGCATCCAAAGATTGACAAACAGAGAATGACAAACATGTTATTCCATATATAAGTCAGGGTTAGATGTTAGAATGTCAAGAATAAACCAATAAAAGTATTCAAGACACCATCATTTGGGACAGGAAAATGTAATTATTTTATTCATAACATGAAGATTATACCTTTACAATCTAAGTCGACTATCGTTCTGTGAACCTGGTCTGGGCTCCTCTCTTCAAGGGCACCTTGTATGAAATTCTCCTCTCAACCTTCTGATCTCTTCTATGGAAGTGAATGGTTTAAATAGAGGAATAAGGGGCTAATGAGGGAATGTTGAGGCAATTTCTCACAAAAGGCAACAATATCTTGGGCAAGGAGGGTAAGTGAACTAGGGCAGAGTTTCATTGTTCTTATTATTTAGATATGAAATGAGACCCCAACACCTCCTTTTATATGCCAAAAGGATGGTTATTCAGTTGGGTGACGGGCTATAGCAGGTGTATTAGTTGGGAAACCTCCAATAGCCCATCAATTTCAATGAATTCCTTGCAAGTTTTTATTTTTTGCAACTTTTGCAAGCATACGCAGGATGTAATGGTGCAACATGCGTATGTACGCAAGATGTAGTGGTGAAGAAAGCGTATGTACGCGGGAAATAATGGTGCAGGGCGTGTACATCTTCTAAAAAATGGTTTTTTAAGAAGAGCTTCTCAGCAGTCCTTTGGCAAAAAATGTAAGTAAGAGGGCCAAGGCCATGTATGCATGTGTAGAAAAATTTAGGGATATAACAGATGCCCCCTAAAGTGTGAGGGAAGAAGAGAAACTGATGGCCGAAATACATTACAATAACTTCACCAATGTATGAGATCGAGTGAGCCCGGGACCAGAGTTCAGAAGGTGCCATCTACAAAAAAACAATTGTCTCTCTAAGGCGGGCATACCCATGCTCGGGATGAAATAAATCATGGTTGCCAATCAAATACACGATAGATCCATGTCATATAACTATATAAAGTGTAGCCGCAATGAATACACAATGGATCTACATCTCAAAAGCAGTGGAACATATACAAGTAGAGTATCCATCTTCAAGAAGCAAATGACGCCTGATCGTTGGAGATGAGGCCTTCAGAGCTCGAGCAACTACTTCAAGATCTTCAAAACTCAGGAAGGAGTACAATGTGAGTGTATGACTTCACTACCCTGAGGTCTTCGACGACTTATCAGGAAAATACAAGAGGATCTTGATGAGAAAGCAAAGAACTTCGTTGATTTCAAATCAGGACTTAATTGGACTCTCGGGATGGCTGACTCATGAGGTCAAAATACAAACTGCAGAAAGGGTGACTCAGGTTGGGTGAAACTTCCCTTGGACAAAAGCATGAAATATGATCAGACTCAAGTATCATGACATAGACATAAGTTCACGATGCAGGAGGCGACACGAACTCTCCATGTGTTTGGAAGAGTAACCAAATGGAGGAGGACACGTCTCTATGTAACAAGAACAACTTCTTAAGGTCATACTAGATCCCAATGATTGATGAATAAATGGAAGGATGTGCTTTGTCCAAGGGTGACTCTTTGTGCTACCAAAAAAAGAATACGTATTTCACGTCCCCTCTTTTTGGGATATTTGATTTTTTTTGTCTTTTTCAATTTTTTAAGAGCTTGAAAAAGAATAAAAGAATGTTATGTTACAAAGGAGGAACGAGTGTCGCAAGAAAGAATACTAGTCCCAAACGCAAGGAACATACTAATGCTTAGAGCAAGGAGACATGTGCAGGAAAAGGACACTTGGGGAAAATCCTTCCATGGGTCAAGGTGCCAGGTCGCAGAGGCAAAAAGTGCTACAAGGCTTGCATATAAGGCATGCTTCAAATGTTCAGTTGAGAGCAACATGGAGCCGGCATTAGGCCAAAGACGTAGAGATGAAAATGTGATTAACAAGACACAATGAAACCTCCTTCAATGTAATTTTAACGAGCCCAAAGAAGGTAAGCTCAATAGTTTTTCCACGTTTAGAGAGTCTGAAAAAACGTAAAAGAAGACTCCGGGGAGTACCTTTTTTGGAGATAATCTAGTCGGTTCGAAAAAGGGGTAAACTTGCACCGAAAAGATGTCTATTCAAAACCATTTTAATGAGTGTGACAAAGATAATATCACTCGGCAATATTTTCATTTTTAAGGAGTCTGAAAAGAGCTTAACTATGGACTCACATCCTTTTTCTAAGTTTAGTCTCCTTAGCCCGAAAAAATTATAAAAGTTACTAAGAAGAACTCTCTCGACGAGATGAATCTCCCAAGGCATACCTTTTTCTGCTATAATCTACAGGCTGGAAAAAGGGTTAAACTCATGCTAGTAGATGTTCTTCTGGACCAATTTAATGAGTGTGAAGGAACAAGGTCACTCGAAGATCTTTTCAATTTTAGGGAGTCTGAAAAGAGATTAACTATGGACTCCGTGGGGGTTCCTTTTTCGTAAGTAATCTCCAAGGCCCGAAAAAGGTGATAAACCAAAACCAAGGAGAATGTTCCTCTTTCAAAAATTTAGTCCCTCGGGCCCGAAAAAGGGTTAAAATTACACATGAGAATACTCTTCTAGAAAACTAAATTTCCTAGAGCATACCTTTATTCGTGCAATTGACTGTTCAGACCGAAAAAGGGGTAAACTACCACCAGACAGACGTGCCTTCAAATTTGAGTTTGGCAAGCGTGAAGGGAAACAAGATTGCCTGGAAATATTTTCATATTTAGAGAGTCTAGAAAGGGCTTAAAGAAGACTCCAGGGGGCTGCTTTTCTCAGTTAATCCAGCCAAGATCAAAAAGCATAAATACAGTCTCGTCGGATGTTGCTTTCGAATTGTAAAGCGAGCTTGAAACACAACAAAGAGTTCTCATTTGGGAGTCCCGAGGGTGAGGTCAAGAATGATGGTGCATCAGACGAATGAGGCTCAATCTCATAATCATGACATGACTAAAAAGGACTCCCGAGCCTATAGTCGTTACTGACAGCATGGATGCCAAAATGCATCAAGGATCTGCCTAGGGAATCCATGTAAAGGTAGGCTCTACCACCTAATTATGACTCTTCTAGAGCAGCAATGAAGGTTCAGCGTCACACTTCGATGCAGTCGATCCTATGGTAAAGTGGAAAAGACAACAAGATGCAGAAGGTGGAGGTGAAATCCTAACTTATATGCAACAAGTTGGAAAAAATGACTTTTACCAAAGGATACCAAAAGTGACCCATCCCCAAAAGGTTACCAAACCAAAAGAAAATGCATCGTAACATCCAATAAGAAACTCGAAAACAGAATCAAGTCATCATCAAGCGTGGACAAACGACAAAGGGGGTCAAAAAGTGGCAAAAAAGACCAAAAAAGTCTATAAATAGAAGTTGACAACTCATTTTCACCATTGCCTTTTGAAAATTGAGAAAAAGGATAAAAAGCCTCTTTGCTAAAGAAGTTGATTTTGAGAGCTTCAGTGGACAAAACAAACTTCTTCTTGGACCAAGTAAGTACAAATTCATCCCCTTGCATTTCAATTAGTCTTTTATGCATTTATTTTTGTTTTTGAGGGGGCACGCTCTCTTAAAAAGTGTGTCCCTACGTGTACATAGGTTGTCCAAGGAAAACCCTCATATGTACTTAGGTAGGAAACACTATGCCCGCATACATACACAACTGAGGCCAAAACAACCCGTGTACACCCTCAAAATCCTAGAAAAAAAATTAAAAGGCAAGAGATAACTCCCTTTAAATACCATGGAACAAGATGTATGTCCACTGGAGGGAGAGGGAACATGAGGACATTGATGTACTGGTCGAAGAGGACCTTTCTGCCATTGTTGCATTGAAACAATGTGGGTTGTGGAAGTTCTTCTAGTGTCCATTTATGAGGGCACAACCCAGGATACTAAATGCCCTGGTTGACTACTAACATCAGGATGTAGAGGAATTCATGATAGAGGGACAATCATTGACTCCAACGACTGAAGACATCTATTTCCTGACTGGCCTCTCAAGGAGAGGGGAACTAGTCAATCTGCAGACATTTCCCCCTAGGCCTTTTAACATTGAGGATTACATTTAGATGTACTGTGAGGCCAACACTAAGAAGTTAGGTTCTCAGGTGACTATTCACAAGATCATGAGTCTAACTCTGAGAGTGATCTTGCTACTTATTGGGCAGATTATTGGATCTATGGCCCTTCACCAGGCTTCTCATGCACAGATGCATTGTTCTATTCAGTGCTAGGAGGCCCATATCTTTGGCTGGAGTACGACCATGCTCACATGCATGAAGAGACAGTTGACAGAGTGTCGGCAACGCAGCAACAAAAACTTCGGGTTTGGTACTATTTTATGCTCATTCTTCTTCTTCAAGATTACCCAGCCTTAGTCCTAGAGAGACTATGCGGGGGCATGTGGCCTCCTTCCCGACAGTATGCAGATGGGAAGCATTTCTTCCATGACACGGGGGAGGGAGGACCATAGAGGCCTTCGATGACACATTTTTTTACTGGTGGGCACGACAGATTCCAGCGATAGAGGACTACCCCTATCCCAGAATCAACTTTTCCAAGGATACGGACATGTCTATGCCTCCCGGAGAGGAGCGAGGAGAGATAGGTAACATATTTTTAATATTATTTAATTATTTAATTGATTTTGTATATATCATTTTTATGTGTGTTAGAGAACTAACTTTCGTGTATCTGTTATGTACAGATGTGGGACCAATGCACTTGACAGACTCCGCGAGGAATCGACGACGTCCTCAGCCAGAGGTGGGACCAACAACAGTCGGCGGACCAGCAGTCACAGGGAGACCTCCAGCCGGAGAGGCTGAGAGGTTTTTGAGACGAGTGGAGTGCAACCTCACTGTGCTCACTCGCATAGAACCCATGGTCGAGATCAAGGATCTCTTGCCCGCCATGCAGCCTCATGTGGTGGGGGTGCCACAGACTTGGGTCCATCTTTTTTGGCGTTTGGCCAACATCGTTGTTCATTATGGTAGGGCCAATAGGCCCCGAGCTTAGATAGGCTAGAATTTAGATGTTCCAAGCGCACCTTTGTACATGTATTTTTTGAGGGCATAAGCCCAACGATGTATATTGAACCTTATTTTTTAGGCGTTTGCGCCCACCTATGTACTCGTAACACTTTTGATATATATATATATATATATA
>JZKD02S1721548.1:9858-22468 GCA_000966675.3 Picea glauca
AAGCTTGGAGACTCTATTTGGTCTATCAAGTTGTATTGGATCTTCTTCATGAAAATATAGAGCAAGTGTGTGTGTTGGAACCAAGGGTCACTGAAAGGAATCTTGCGACATCAAGATGATTTGGTTGTGTCTTCTACTTTCATTTAATGTAATACAATGACATGTCCCTTTCCCATAAAATCACTCTTATTTTATTACATAACTCCTTGATCATATGCATAGGTTGACATTGAATATACTTTGCTATCTTCACTTTGGTTGGTTTGTGTTGTCTTGGACCTGATTTCAAAATAGCACCGGAGCGAAGCGAGAACAACAGAGACCTACAAAAGCGCTTAAAGGTATGTCACTTATTCCTTCTGGGTAGTAGATTCAATGACTGCAACTTAGAAAAAGAGTCATGTCCTGTCCTGTTTTGTTCTAGATCCAGGTGGATCTAGGGATATATATTAGTGTCTGCACCTACCGATTTATCCAATAACAAAATTGGCGACTCCACTGGGGATACAACCCATTTTGGTGGTTTTTTCTTGGCTATTTGCTCTTGACCTACCATTTTTCATTCCCAATCAATCTCGGAGTATTGAGGAGATCCTTACAGACTCCCTGGATCTGGAAGTTCCCTCAGAAGTTCTGTCTTTTTCCCAAAATTTACTTGATTACAAACCTTCTCGCACTGCACCCTTCTATAGCTTGTGAGAATCAATGAAGCTCGCACCCTAGTATTCAATTCAGTGTGAACTTCTCGCAATCTGCCTGTGTCTAGCCTGCGAGAATCCTTAATTCTTGCACTGGACCCCATTGCTAGCCTGTGAACTCACTTGTAAAAACTTTGGATTAAGTCTTTTGCGTCCTCAGATGCCCAGATTTGTTTCAGTGTCTGGGATGAACTTCTCTGGCCAATGATTGAATGTTTCTTGACTTCAAATCTCAGTTTTCGGAAATCAAAAGCTCTTCTTGATCATTTTTTCTCAATTTTTACCTCTTGACCTTTTCTTAACAAGGGTATAATATCCGATTCTGAAATCTGAGTGCTTGTTTGGTCAGGAGCCTTTGATTGGATTAAAAGTTGAGATTAATTGTCCTTTTCGATTGCTTATTACTTGGAAAATCGTTACCCATGTGCATTTGAAGATACTGGTCTTGTCAGTTTATTATTTTTATCTTCATTGAAAGATCGATTTGGGTGTTTGTTGTGTATTTCTTTCTCGTTGGTTGCTTACTTTTTCTTAGTTCCATTCCTATTGATTGTTTTCTAATAAAAAATTAAAGACATTTTATTTTTTAAAAGCACCTTTGTATTAAAAAAATATTGGCATTCAAGTATTGAAAGACAACAAATAGAGAATTTGCATTGTTCATGATTGTTTGATATTACATTTCAGAGAAGATCATACATTGTAGTTTGCTTTGTTCCAGAAAACTCCTCTTTCCCTCCTGTAAATAGGATTCATCGAACCAATTTTTTTTTTTTTTGTATCATTCATCCTTATTTATGTATTGTTGGGTCAGAGTCTCACACAACATCAGTTTCATTTCCTTCTCCTTTTTGCGTAACAACAACCTTTAATAATATCGCGCAACTTTAAAATTCAACTAGTAACTTTTTCTAGGGCTCTTTTACACCAACATTAGCTAGGCTATAGGTTTGGAATAAGCAGTGAGACATACTCTCCAAAGCACGAAACACACAATAGTATCTTGTGATAAGGATTTTCAAATTCCATTTGCAACATTTTTTCCTGGGAAGCCCTTCTCACACAAGGGTCAAACCTGAGGTCGCATTGAGATTGACAGAGTTACTCACCCTTCTTTGTTGATATCGGTGTAGAGATTGCACGTATTATGGGGGTCACTTGAAGGTATACCCACAATGATGAGTGGAAGCCTCTCAAGTCGATTTCGGGCTTGATACCTTGCCCTTGCGTGTGGATCAAACTGTCGACTGTTCCCCCAGGCATTATTGTTGTTGGTGGTAACCTTAGTATCTTATCTTCTTAGGGTCTTACATGAGGTGACTGTGAAGGGGTAAGTCTTCACGGTACCTGGAATTGATTTTGGCCAGACTCACTCGGGCTCCTTGGAGGGTATACCCATGATTTTGTGTGGGAGTTTGCACCAAGGTGTAAGTCCGTTAAGCAGGTCGTCAACGTAACTTTTTCACCCTAGCCCAGCCCCTTCTTGTCTCGTCGTTGCCACATTGGATTTCATCACCAACTAGTGACTTCGGAATTAGAAGGTCTTGTTTTCTTGGTTTTGCTTCCTAGATTTTACTAGCGCATGCTATTTGTTTATCCAAGTTGGCCATATAATTTATTTCGTAAGGTTCTAACTCGATCACAATTGACCCTCCATGCCATTCATGTAGAATGAAAGGCCTACCCCTAGAATATCTGGAAGGTTCTCAACCCTTGCCTACCAACTCACCAGAGGGATCTCCTCAACAGAGTGAGGTTGAAGACGTTGCCACTCCACAAGTGGAAAGAACTAACTCTCTAGAACGGTTCCGAATTACCAATTCTCGAGAGGACTTCTGACTTCCTCCCGACTCTGAGAGACATATTGTTCGAGTGAATTCTTCCGGAGAAATAGTTGTTCAGTATTCTGGACTACCAATCGGACCTTTCACAGGACCTGAGGGTCAAGATCCTTTTTGGACTAATGACATTTTTAGATGGGATCTCTTTGGCTTAGGAGCCTGCGTTGATATCACTATCACACCTGAGCTACCCGAAACATCTAATCCAGACGCAATACCTTTTACCACTCCATATTATTTTCCTGGTACAGATGCTCCACCAGTCGACCACATCTTGACTATCCCCCTACAAACGGTCCATTACACAATGGTCCTAGATACTACGAGTCCTCGCACCGGGACTATGACAACTAGCCAAGCTCCCATTGGCATGCCTCTTTCGCCTAGATTCACCCCAAGGCTTTCACCCGGATATCATGCGTTGAATGATTCTATCCTTGCTCCTACACAAATCTCATCTGGGACTCCTGGCATTTCCACTTCTTCTGGGCACCATCTCATTCCCGATTTCATTCTGACACTTCCTCGACCCCCTTTTAGAGGACCTCTTCCATCCTCTATCAGAGGCATTGATCCTAGTGGCACCATCCCATCTTTCACACCTAATTACCAGATTCCTATTGGGGGACAATTTCACCAAGGAGGCCAAACCCAATCCCCTTTTGCAGGACAAATCCCAATTGGGACACAACCCCCGATTGAAGGGAAACCCCCACCTACCCCACTCTATGGACAAAACATACCTCCATCCTTGGCCCATTATTGGAATTATCTTATTCAACATAGTCCTCACTCGACTGGGGGGCAACAACCTCAATCTAGCTCCTTCATACCCCCTAGTACATGCCAACCATATCCAGGTACGTCTAATCCTATTTGGGGCTCGAACGCTCAACCCCATGCCCCTGTTCAAGGGTACAACCCTATGAATTACTTGCCTCCACACCAACAACCGAATCTACCCGAATATTCGCATTATATGCAGAATTCTTATGGTCCCACTGATCTACCAACGAGACTCCCTCCCCAAAGTCACTAGTACCCACATGTGAATAGACAACTTCCCTTCTTAGCCACCCTGGACCTCCCTGATATGTCGATAATTTTAAATGATCCGATCCATCACTCTCCTCAATGGCCCACCATACTAGCCAAACTACCATTCGAAATCCCTAAATTCGATGGTAAACCAGGAGAGGACCCGGACAATCATGTAATGACTTTTCACCTTCGGTGCTCATCCAACTCCTTGATGGATGAGTCTATTTGTTTACACCTTTTCAGCGAACCCTCACAGGTTCTGCTACGAAGTGGTATATAGAATTACCACAAGGCTTCTTCATCGACTTCAACACCCTTGCTATGGCATTCCTCACCCACTACCAGTTACTGATCCACTACGAAACGGGAACCGAAATTTTGAGTTCTTTCAAACAAACCAAAGCCACTCATATTTATGATCACATTCATGAGTGGCGACGGAGATGACGTCTCATCAAACTCGAACTTACCAATCAGTTGCTGGCAGAGTGGTTCACGAAATCATTCATGAACGACATCGCTCATGACATCTCCATGGGTGGAGTTGTCATAGAAGAACATGCAATCAGTCATGCCCAATACCTAGACCTTGTTTACTCACAAACGGGCACTCTTTACGACTTACTCCCTGACGCACCTCGTCCTTCTACATATGCTACTTCAACTACTCTTTCTTCTTCTCATGTAGCTGACGGTGTGCTTGGCACTTTCCATGCCCAACCACATTCCGTCCAAACCTCTAGCAACAACCCCAAATCCATTTCTTCTAATGTTCAAAATGCTTCGTCTCCTACCCCTCCCATCGGAAAGACTTTTGAGGTGAACTCCATTCAATCTACCCCTACTGGAAAAAATAAATCCAAAAAGGGAAAGGGTAAGAACAAGGAGCATAAAAATACTCCGCAATTTGAGAAGACCAAAACACAACCTGTTGACGATAAGGATAAGCGCAAACCCCGATACCCTTGTCTTATCTGTGGTGATGATCACTACAATAATAATTGTCCAAGATGAGCCGAGGTTACTAAGTTCCTTCAAGGGACCCCAAAGAATCCCACTCCAGCCGTGTTGTCTCAACCCTTCCCTTCTCAACAACAGGCCCAATTGGTCATTCATGACCAACCTTCCCCCTCCAATACATCCTATGTCTTAATGTGTACAAGTGATTCAAAGAAGAATGACATCACATTTACCACTTGAGCCAAAGATTATTCTTCATCCAAAGAGAAGGTTGATGGAATACCTCCTTCGTTGGTCCAACCATCTCCCACGACTCCACCTCCCAACGATCCTCTTCATCTCAAATGACTGAGCCTAGATACAGTTCTTCGCCCTCCCCCAAAGGGTGTTGTTCGAAAATCGACTTTCAATCCTCATGCACGTGCTGCCCAGAACTACAGTGTTGTCGAAGATCTAGCCCAAGCACCATCCGTGATGTCATCCCTCGAAGTCCTTCAGAGTTGTACTATACAACGAAAGGCACTGTTGAAATCTATTGGTGGAATCAACCCTATTGATACAAATTTAATAATTTTTGACTTGGAAGATCACATTCCAAGGTTACCCCCTCAACTCACATTCCAAATACAAGTTATTGTCTCTGACAAGAACATTTGTAGAACAGTTATTGATGAGGGTGCCTCGACATGTGTCATGTCTATTACCTGTTGGAAAGCCATTGGCTCTCCTCCTTTAACTGAATCCCACAACATGCTCAAAGACTTCAATGGCTCTGGTTTTAAGCCTTACGGTGTCCTCCCTTTGTTTCCTATTACGTTAGAAGACAAAACGGTCAACATTGAAGTGGAGGTCTTTGACGCTCCTCTCGATTACAACCTTCTACTTGGCCGTAGCTGGATCGATTCCATGCATGCAATTGTGTCCACTCTTTTCCATGTCGTACATTTTCCACATCAAGGAAAAGTAGTTACCATAGACCAATTGGCCTTCTTTCACTCCGATGCACGTACTGACAATGTACCTTTCATTGAAAAACCCCCCTGGATACGAGAACACCAGTGTGGGTCTTCTTAAATATTCCTCTTTGATTGGTACTTTCCCCATCCCACCACTCGATGTTCCACATCTATTTTTCGTCTTGATCAACATGATCTCCACCTCTATTCACAGAACCCCTGCGTCTTATGACCCATGGATGGTACCCAACCCCAACGATCATCTTCGTTATGGCGACAAAATTCCTTTGAGTCCGGTCGAATCCGCTTATCAAGCCGTTCAATCGACAACCCCTTCTACCCCATCTCTTGGTGATTTATCTCCAGATCCATTCCACGTCATTTTTCCCACGGACGAGATGATTATGTCTGTTATGTCCATGGAAGACACCCCTTGGGATGATGGAAATCATCATTCCATCCTCTTCCTGGAACAACACACCATCGAGGGTTACCAATGGATCTCGACCCTGTCGACCGTTGTCATCATTTCTATCATTCCCGAGTCTACACACAATATGTTCTATGAAGGGAACTTAAGTAATATCTCACCCCCGCTCCCCCTCGACATATCCATAAAACCTGGAATTGTCGAAAATGTGCATATCGGGGCTTTGTGTTACCCTAATGAAGTGGTCACCTACAAGTCTCTTTTCCAAGAATTCCGCGACGTCTTCACGTGGAGCTATGAAGAAATGCTGGGTATTGACCCCGACATTATGGTACATGAAATTAAGACATACCCGGGAACTAAACCCGTCCGGCAACAACTTCGTCTGGTCCACCCACGTAAAGAAGCCGTTATCAAGCTTGCAGTTGAGAAACTTATTAAGGTTGACTTTATTTACCCGGTGGCTCTAGCTGGCTGGGTTTCCAATCTTGTTCTGATTGATAAGAAACAAGGCATGATCTGCGTGTGCGTTGATTATAGAGACATTAACAAAGCTTGTACTAAAGACAACTTTCCTACCTGCTTTGTTGACCATATCATCGACGATTGTGCCGGAAGTGAAATCTTCTCTCTAATGGATGGTTTCTCCGGATATAATCAAATCAATATTGTACCCGCGGACCAACAAAAGAGCGCTTTTATTTGTCCTTGGGGCACTTTCTCCTATCGGAAACTTCCATTCGGTTTAAATAATACCGACACAACTTTTTAGCGTGCTATGTCTTATGACTTCCATGATATAAATCACATTGTGTAGCCATATCTTGATGACTTACCCGCTCATTCCATGCGCCATGTAGATCATTCCACACACCTCTGCACCATTTTCCTTCGATGTCGGTTTTAGCATATACGCTTAAATCCACAGAAATGTGTTTTTTGCGTAGAATCCGATCGACTTCTGGGATTTATTGTTTCATGTCAAGGGATCAGGGTAGATCCTTTGAAGGTTGAGGCGATTCTCAATCTTCCTCCTCCTTCCTCACTTCGCTAGTAACAAAGTTTGCAAGGGAAGGAAAAATTTCTCTGTCGTTTCATCCCAAACTATGCTGAGCTAACTCTTGGATTTACACGACTGCTTAAGAAAGGTTCTAAGTTCGTATGGGATACCACTGCCAACAAAGATTTCGAAGCTTTGAAACTGTCGTTAACACGTACCCCATTACTCTTCCCACCTGATTATAGTTGAGATTATTTCCTTTACCTTGCAACCTCGAACTATACCATCACTATGGTTCTCATCCAAGAGGATGACTCTCATGACGAACATGTCATTTATTACTTGAGTCGGAGTCTCACGACTACTGAAACCAAGTATTTACATATTGAAAAACTGGCCTTGGTAGCCGTCCAAGCTGTTCAATGTTTCCGGCACTATATCCTTTTATGAAAGACTACGGTGATTTCTAACTGCAACCCTATGCAACACATTCTTACATGTCAATTGCTAGGGAGAAAATACTCCAAATGGATTGTAATACTCCAGGAGTTTGACTTAGAATTTGAACGCGCTAAGTCCAAGAAATCCTTGGTGTTTGTGGATTTTATATGGGACCTTCCCTACTCTGAGACAAAAAATGTAGTAGAAGATTCATTACCCGATGAATCTCTTTTCCTGATCAGTTCTGATGACCTTTGGTACAAAGATATCATCATATATCTCCAGAACCAGAATTTCTGGCCCAATTTGTCTAGCACTGACCACCTTTGAATATGCTACCAATTCCATCAGTATATTATCCTCGGTGATACTATTTATCTTCGTGGGATTGAATCTATTTTTTGATGCTGCCTCACGTTTGACAAGGTTGAGAAAGCCCCAAATGACTGCCATTCTGGATCCTGTGGTGGTCACATGTTTGGGTATGCTACTACCCAGAAGATCTTAAGAGTAGGGTATTTTTGGCTTTCCTTATTCAACGATTGTATAATTGCCATCCAAAAATGCCATGATTGCCAAACCTACAACAATAAAATATGATCACACCCTGCTCCTCTACACCCTGTGGTCTCCGTTGGTCCTTTTGTGGAATGGGGTATCAATTTCATGACATGTCACCCTCACTCGGCCGGGGGAATGGGCCGAGGCGATATCAACATTTGACAATACCGGAAAGACTGCAACATTATTCATATTCAATCACATCATTTCTTGGTTTGGTGTTCCTCAGGCTATCGTTACTGATCACGGTAGCCACTTTAGAAAATTCATGATGTCCGAACTCACTAAAAATTTGGGTCTTCGCCATGAAAACTCAACACCCTATTACCCACAAGCCAACAATGAAGTTGAAGCAATAAACAAAGTCATCATTACCATGCTTTGACGAATGATAGGGATTCACAAAATGAGTTGGCACACGATGTTGTTTTCAACATTGTGGGCTTACCAGACATCCGTTAAGTTTGCTATCGGGTTTACACCATTCCAATTAGAGTATGGTCTAGAAGCCATCTTGTCGATTGAATGTGAGATACCCTCCCTAAAACTAGTCATCAACCTTCTCCCAAACATTTCTGTCGAAGAAGAACATCTATTGTATCTCAAGCAATTAGATGAAACCCGTCGCGATGCCACCCTAGTTATAGAAGCCCAAAAGAAACGCATCAAATCCTAATACAACAAGCATGTCAAGCCACACATTTTATCCGAAGGTGATCTGGTTCTCCTTTACGAACAAGATCGAGATATGCTAGGAGCTAGAAAATTTGAAGCTATGTGGCGAGGTCCTTATATCGTCAGGCGAGTTTTAGAGAAAGGAGATTATGAGTTGGTGGACTACGACAGTATCCATTTGAGTGAACCTAGAAATGGGTTGTACTTAAAGAAGTACCATGCTTAAGATCACCTGTGCATGAGTGCTTGTATTTTATTGTATCATACTTTTTGTGTGTTACTTTAGTATGATTTTTCATTATTTGGTCTCTGCCCCCGACTTCTTATATTACATTGTGCTTGGTTTTCAGATGTCGGAGTCTTTGCTACCCCACATTGGCTTCACCAATGGCTCTATTCGTAGTACTCATAACCTTGTTTCTGTTGCATGGACAATTTACGCACCTACAAATGAACTTATCAGTCTGCGAGGTGTGTGCCTTGGTCATGCGACCAATAATATTGTGGAATATAGTGTCATCATTGAATTGTTGATTGATGTTTTTTCGCTTGATATCCGCCACCTGGTTATATGCCTCGATTCGCAGCTAGTAGTAGTACAACTAAGTAATGTCTATGCTATTCGAAGTCCTACTTTATTACGGGTATATTTACGAATTTGCATCTTGGAATGTTATTTTGATTATATCGAATATCAACACATTCCTAGATGTCTAAATACATTGACTTATGCTTTAACTAACTATGTGTTAGACAAACATTTGGAACATTTATAAACCAATCACACATCACATGTATAACACAACACAAAATAAGCCGGTAGAAGCCGTATATATGTATATAATGATCAAAAGTTTTTACAAAAAGTCTATGTCCAAGGATCAAAATCTCAAAATACGAAGCCCATAGCTTCTACAAAATAGCGTCACAGATGATGCTCACGATAACACACAACTGCTTGGGCTACCCTACAGAGTAGTCGACTAAGAGAATTAGACACGCCCACAATATGGCGTTGATAACGTCTCATAATCTCTCCAACATAAATGTCTGGGATGCCCGCAGTAAACCCCTCTAAGTTTTGTTCCACTGCCTCGTAGTCTTTGGCATCCCATCTCACCACTGGAGTTGCTTCTCCTTGCCTTTGAATGGGATACGTTCCTGGAGGTCGATACGGCCCCACATCTGTGTCATCAAGAAGAAATTTTTGATTAGTCCTTGGATCAACATAAAAACATTTCATATGATAAAAATTACAAAAAAATGTAAAAAGAACAAAATGTGTACTTCTCACCTAAGTCACCCCATTGAGCATCCTCAGGCAGGACCAAATCCGGATTCCCCTCGGAAATCCAAACTGGCATATGCGTAGCTGTTGATCATCATCATCTAGGGCCTCAACTAGTCAAAAAATGAATCATTGTACTTGATTATAGGCCTTGCTATGTGTCGAGCCATGAGGTTACACCACCTCAACATCCTCGGATCCTGTGGGGCTGGTAAGCCCCAATCAATCTGTAGTAGCAGCAGTGGGACCCTCTCGAGGAAAAATGACACCAACAGTGACCCGTACCCAAACTGATTCAAGTCACCCCTTCTACATTTTGTTAGTTGCCTCTTCATACTGCGGAGAACCGCGTCCGACCAGCTGAAGACCCGAGGCTCTGTGCACTCTATGGCGTATTGGAAATAGATCTGGCGAGCCATGTGTGGAGCCACGCTCCTAGCAATGCATGCAATAGTGAACAATATAGTCTGTAGGGTCAAATCTTGGACCCCCTAAATGGAAACCTTAACCTTTCTTCTCTCTTCCTCGGGAACACAATATCGACGAACATACTCGATCATGGGAAGTCCCTCGCCTCTACCTCCGGTCAAAGTAGCATGGTATCCACACCGTGACAACCCCATCATAAAATAGATATCCTCGATATCTAGTGTCAACGTGTGAACTCCCACATGAAATAACTATTGGTCCACGTCCCACATGTGGACCAGGTACTCTAACAACCTGAGTTGGGCTCTGATGCCCGGGATCCTAAAAAATTTCAAGAGCCCACATTCCTGGAGGGGAATAACTATACCCGGGTCATTATCGACAATGGAATCATTCTCCTCATGTTCTCTTTCCCTCCATTCCAACATTGTGATGGTCAACACCTGCAATAGAGCCATGAGAAAGGAATTAGCAACTTGTTTTGGAACTCTTTCTTAATTTTTATTGAGCAAAACCAAACATTAAAATCTAGTTTTCGACCCTCGCAGGTGAACCTTTAGCACAGTGCGAGATTCTCACAGGTGCCCTGAAGCCCACCTGTGAGAATATTAGATTCTCACAGGTCCCACAAGGCTCACCTGCGAGAATTCTTGAGCACATGGTCCGACCCTAAAATGGATTCAAAACTCTAAAAATTTCCAATAAAAACAAAAAACAAACCATGGAAAAGTTGAAGGATCAAGAGCTTACCTCATTGGTTGAAACCGTTTGCTGAATGATCGCTTGTGCCTCCCACAATCGAGAAAATAAATTTGGGGGAAAATGGGGTATGTTGGACAAGTTTTTGGCAAAGTAACAATGAAATGGTAAAAAGTCATTTTCACCCATATTTATTCACCTTTTACTATTTTTTATTGATTTTTTATATTATTTTTATTGCTTTGCTTATAAAACCTAATGCCCTAATAGCCTTATGAGTATGGGCTTTCGTAAATATAGAAACTTCGAAGTCTGAAAGAGGCGGTACGGGTTTTTTTTCTTTTTGTCGAATGTACAACTACTTTTTTAGGGTTTTTGTAGGAAAAACCTTGAGCTCAGTCTTTGTTCATTCTCGCAATCAAAAATATATGAGAACGTAACCGAGTATACTTTTTCTCATCTTTTCATACTCATCATGGTAACATGAAAAAGACGAACGTAAGAGAGTATCCTTTAAGCTCTTTTCATGCTCCATAAAAACAAAAAGATTATCGAGCGATCTTGTTCTTTTCACGCTCGTTAAAGTATTTGAAGAAAACGTTCGACGAGCGATAGTTTACACTTTTTCGTTCTCGTCGAACTTATTTACGAAAAAGGAACTCAAAGAGTTCTCTTTTAAGTGTTTTTCCAGAATCTATAATCATGAATAACCTCCAAGTTTTCTATCCTTGGACTCGTTAAACAAACATCGAAAGACCCGTAATGGGACCAAACCACTCCTTCCTAGGGTTCGTTAAATATAATCCAAGGGACTCGTCTGAAGGATGAGCTTACATCGACAAGCATATGTTATCCTCCTCAAGCTTGTGTAAAAATAAAGAGGTACTTGCCAGAGATGGTGGGGGAAATTTTGGGAAAGGGATATGTTTTCGTATTTTTGTTAATGGTAGTAAGCGTCGCTCTTGAACATGACACCCCCTATTCATCATTTGAATCCGGGTTGGGAAATCCATTTTTCTCTCGTTCGACTTGCTACAAGGTCATATCTTGGTTTGTCTTTGAGTGAGTGCTTCCAAGTCTTTGGTCATGTCGTTCACATGTTCAAGAGAAGTTCAAACAAGCCCTCTATTGAGTCAACCATCTGCAATTGTCCATTCTTACTATGTTGGCCTTCCCTGTGTTCATTTCAACCCATGTTCATACTTTGATTCACCCTCAAAATCTGTTACTTGTTTCATGTCATTGATGAGGGATACATCAAGGCCCTCCTGTGACGAGTATTTTTCCGTCGAATCCAACTCATTATCCAGGAACGAGACTTAGAAATCATTTAGTACCTTGGAACCTGCATGCTCTAATGGAAAGTCTCTTCACTTTCAACAGGGGTTTCACATCATTTATCCCTGATCGAGATATTCCATCGAGTGCTTGACGTCAGCTCATTCATTCACATTTGTTCGGATTAATGTACTTCAATACCTTGGGAGTCATTGACATCAATGGTGATTTCCCTCACACTTGTTAACGGTTTTCATCAATGACCGGTAATCAAGTGGTTTCTACCATGTTCGAATTCGACACATGTAATCAC
>JZKD02S1721548.1:30167-43562 GCA_000966675.3 Picea glauca
TTTTCTTCCTGCAACTTCAACATTCCTCAGCCAAACAAATTGTTAGTTTTCATGCACATTATATTTTCAAACAATGCATACTAATAGTCCAAGTCATTTTCATCTATTCAAGGGTACAAAGAAAAAGGGAAATATTATTATTTATGTAATCATCCTTTCAACATACTAAGTTTTCCAAATTCAATTCAAATATTAAATGACTTTAACCAATGTGCCAATATTCATGGCCACATTCATACCCAATGCACCCTTGTATTGATTTTCAAGCTGCCACACTTGGTGACAAGCACTCTGCTATGGTGTGCTGGAGTTTATCCAACCTCTTCACCATATGGCTGATTCCTTCTTGTTCACTCTTACAACAGGACTATGCTTCCCGCTACAGGCTGATCACGATCCCAAATCAATGCACATGAAACTAATTTTTTCTCTTGAATGCACCCAATCATTCTTTCCTCATTATTAACCAGGGTGCCAACACTCATGGCCACCCAATTTTCTCTTTTCTTAAACACCTATACAATGTAAGCAAAATATTGGAAGGTCCTCCTTCCTCAATGGAAAATCCATTGTATTCCCTTTATGCAAACTTGCATTTCCTCAATGTATTCGATTCAATGTGCTAACTATGAGAACCTTTATTCCCCATATCCCTCGATTGGTCATTGTACCCATCGTACTCTTTACTCTTGCATTTTATTGCAAGGATTATAACTCATATTTGGCTGGCATGGACTTCCTCTCTCTATTTTTCAGATTCTTCTTTCCTGAATATTACCCCACTTGGGTAGCAATAACATGAAACAACCACTCACAATTATTTGCATATCTTTAGAATAATGAAATATTTTCAGAAGGGATTCTTACCAAATTTATTCATACCTTATGCCACATGGGTATGTAGATTTTTATGCCTGTTCTGGATGCTGGCACCCTCTCTGATATTACCTCATCAATTGTGCTTTATGGGGACTTTTAAATCCCCTTTAACAATCTTTTGACAACACCTTCTCATAGTCATCCTTTGCTTGAGGTTGTCTATCATTGGCAACTGTTTTCCTCAACAATTCCAATTTCTTTCTACACATGACATACATCATAAATATGTTATCCGTCATGTAAAATAAAAAATACAAGTATCATAACTTTTAAATCAATAAAAAAGTTTTCAGATATGTCCTAGCATATCTCTATGTGCCTCATCACATTATCCTTAATGCATCCATGAGTGTGACACAAGAAATTCTCAATTGTTTCCACAGTCATACAACCATAATCATTATGGTGTCAAAACATTTACTTCAATCAACATATCGGCTTCTTCGTCCCATAGAAAAACACAATATACAACAAGAAAGGAGTTAAGGCTCTTGCCTTTTTCCAACTCCATCTACACAGCCTGGGACCTTCATTCCAACTGGGTTATTTTCCAAGGCCTCACTGCCTTTGTTTAATATGGATTCAACCAATCCTATTCATTCAAACTTACTTACTTATTTATTCTCCTTTCTCCAACTGTACTCATTTCCACAACTATTTTTTAAGCCTACAACTTTGTTAAACAATCCAAACTTCTTAGGGTGAGAAAAGTGTTCCTCCTTTTCTCTTTCTTTGCTTATGAAATTTACTTCTTATTGTGATCTTCTTGCTCTTTTCCTTGAGCATCCTCGGTTAGGATCACCATAAATCTTAGGATACATCAACATGCTTTAATAAAAAACCTTTTGTTCATAATGAGACATGACCTTGTGCATGCTGCACATTACCATTTGATTATCAGAATGGTCTATACTCATGGGTTAGTTTTCCACTCATATATTTTGTTTTAGAATGTAATCCAGGATTCTTATATAAATAGGATTGTATCCCACTGCTCAATTCTCAAAAGTAATTAAGGTTGTGACTTCGCTCTCCTGATAAAGTCTTCACACCGTTCCTCCACAGGGAACTCCTTCAACATGAAACTTCCTTATTTCATATCCTTCTCTATTTGTGATGGCCTCAATCTTGATTTAGCTTCGATTTTTTACCAAATATTCCATAAGGAAGATAAACATGCATATTTTTTATGAATCTAGATTATTTGTCCACACATATTCCTTATTTTTCTAACTTACATCCATGATGCACTTAACCACATGCATAATCATAAATAATTTAACTTATGATTGTTCACAATTGTTCTCATGTAGTCCTCAAAGGCTTAATCGTGTTTCCTTTTGTCGTGGAAACATAGCATCCTTGCTCATTTACTCTTTCATTTGTTTACACTAGCCTTTCCTAAGGGAATGTAACACATTCTCCTCAATCTACCATTCAAAACCAATATTTCATGAATCCTCAGAATAGATTCGACCATGCATCCATGGTATTCATTCAATCTTGGCAAGTGTAATTATTTCCTTGCATATCACTCATCAAGGCATACATATTGTGCCTTTAATATACATATATTCTTACATCATACATGTGTGACACTTGCACATTTAATATCATTCATATCTAGTTGGTATTAATATTAGGCTTCATATCAATAAGATTCACAATGAATTAAATCCATGCACTCAAGCCTATACACACCTAGCCCAAACATACATCATGCAAGCTCATTACTTGCACCCTTTCCATGTCATACATGCACATGGACATATCAAAATCTAGATCATTCTCCCAAGTATATTACTGCCATTCTCAGGAAAATTTCCATAGAGATACTCAACACTGAGCTTCCCTCTTGTTTAGGATCTTGTAGTCATTCACATGCTATCCACATGGCCAGTTTAACAGACATAATCATATCTATGCCCCTCTTTCCGTATGAAAAAAACCAAAAATAAATTATTCTTACCTTTGGCATTATAAGATGACTCAACAACCTTGAAATATTATCTGGGAAAATCCAACAGTTCCCCAAGGCAAAAAGACAGCTTATCAAGCTTCTCTTTCATGCCTCAAACCATTCTTGGTCAACATATTTATACAGGGGAATCTTTTCCTAAACTTCCTCTTATATCTATATGAGTATACCAAGTTGTTTCCATATGGTTATCATCCACCTTTGGATGTCAATATGACCCATTGGGCTTCTAGAAGTTCCCCAACACTTTCTTTACCACATTCATGATCAACATTTAATCAACCATTTTACCTCATTTATAATAAATTTTAATGTCTAATAATATTTGGACTATTCCCTTAAATCCCATATACAATTTAGAGTTATGTTACTTACTAAGTATTTTAGTTAAGAACTCCATAGTATATTTATTTCATAATCAGTCTTAACCATTACACCTAGAATTCTTCCTCTTGTTCAAGAACAATCATAGAAGGAGGTCACTCTCCTCCTCCCACAAGAATTCTGGAAGATTAGTTTTCTATCCACCAAGAAAGGGAGGATGTTGTGATTTCTCACTCAATCACTCTATATTTCTATGGTTCCATTTACCAACTTTATTAGAAAAACCCTACCCAACAATTCTTGTACCTAGAAACAAAATCCGTTTCTCAGTTCCCTTCGAAACCTGAGAGCTACGCATGCTCTCCCTTTTAATAGAATGGTCACTAGACTCATTCCTCTGATCGTGAGGGGTTATACACATATAAAATGTTTAATCCTTCATTGGACTTGCGTAGATAACTTCCATACGACAATGGTACTCTCAACAGGCTCATGTTAGCCTAGCCTTTCGACTGTTCTTTGGCTTATCTAGGCCTGTGTCTAAATCATGCTCTACTAGATAGGGTAGGGTAGTACGCCCTCTCCCTTAATTTTTTTTTTATAATATTTTTATGTGACTCATGCATGAGACCAAGTAGGCCAAGTGTTGTTTCCATGCTCTAATACCAATTTGCAACGCACCCGACCCCTAAATACCCTTTCTAGGGGTAGGGCATCAAAATTTTCTCACTCTAATCATCTCAAATAATCTCTCCAAGGTATTCATTCTATTCTACTTGCCCGTAGATTTTTGATGACCATTATCGACTCTAAATCCGACCTCTGGTTTACAAGATGCGACCTCCCAAAGTTATCTAGGCATTATTAGTTGAGGATCGCATGACAATTTACGTTCGATGATCAGTGTTTGGAGTTTGAACATTCGACGTTCTATGTTCGATGTTCTAAGTTGAACATCGACATTCGACATTGAAGGTCCCTCTACAATACTACACCCCAAATATTTTGAACTCCTAAAGTCCTGGAGTCCCGAATTCCTGGCCACATGACCAACCACGTTGGTCAGACGGGCACAAACCAGAGGCTGACACGCAACGAGGGCTAGGGGTGATAGGTGTCCTCATTAGGGGGTGACACGTGTCATGCTCTAATAGGCATAAGGGGTCTATGAATTGTCCATATTTCAGTGACATGTGACACCTTAGTTTTAGGTCCACGTTACCTTGGATGACATCAGTGAGCCACGTCAGCCCCAGATATACAACCTTCTAACTTCCTTCAGATCTCACAGTCGAGGTCTGTCCACATATATCCGTAGATCCATGGATCTAGTTACTTCATAACTCCAAGATTCAGAGCTTACCAACTGCTCACATCGTGAAACTCCCCGATGAGCGAAGTCTCCAGACTCTCAAATCTAGCGTCACGTTTCCTCTACCTGTCAATGATTGAGATTCACTTCGTCATTCACGACTTCAAGAGTTTTCACACTTTGAATACTTTTGGCCAAGTTCCTCCATAGTGCTGAGTCTCTGGAGTACAAGATCTCCTGCCACGTGGACCAAATGGGTAACTTCCAGATATGACACATGGCAAGGTAGAGAGGACACATGGCCCCCTTCAGTGGGTGACACGTGTCACATGTTAATAGACCTATAGGGTTTGTGAAATTCCTGAATCCAGGTGACACATGGCACATTCATTGTGGGTCTATGTCACCCTGGATAATGTCACTGTGCCACGTCACTCTGAACTATTATCCTTATAACATCCCTATAAATATCTTACGTTCGAGATCTGGCCATGTAGATCCATAGATCTACGACTCCCGTTACTTCATGAATTTGACATTCAAGAGTTTTTCTATACAAAATCCTCATGACTCCCTGAGTTGGTCAGTGTTGAAATAACCATGGTTTAAATCTGACGGTCAGGTTCTTTCCATGTAGACCCACATCTCTACAAATCTCGTGGCTTCGGGACTTCGGTATTCTGACCTCCGGGAGTTCCTCTTCCCATTAACACAATGACTCAAAACTACCAAATTTCCACTCTCCGAATCATGGGATCTGGCGACATGTATCCCTTCCAATGGATTATCTCGATTCGCTTCGGACTTCAGGACTTCAGAGGATCCGTCTCCCTTACGACGAATATACAAATTTTACTGAACTCATGAAGGCTGAAGGATTTGGGGCGGGGGGTTAGTACTTGTGCTCCTTCTCCAAATACAACGGTCATGATGGACCTTGGATTCTCCCAAACAGATCTCATCTGCTCATCTTCCAAACAAAAGGATCCTCCCTTTCAAGACTTAAATATCACTATCCTTCCCGAGCTTCATTTTATTTGAAGGAATTAGGAGTAGACGCATGCTTTACTCTCTTTCTCCCGAGATTGAGACGTAGAAGAACCTCCTGTGCACCCCTTGTGCTCATTCACCAATATATGGAAATTAAGAGGTTCTTGGTCTCTTACTGCCTTGCAGAGATTGTGTGCATACATGAACTACATTTCCTGAGCTTAATAGAATCATTTTTCCAGAAAATTCAAAACAACAGAAAGTGTCAATATGTATACGTAAAATAGTTCCCAATGTCAATGGACTCACAATTCATTTGATTTAACTTGGTCTACTACAGGGATTGAGCCTTTATGTTTACAAAACATATAGTTCCTTACTTTCTTAAATACACAATAAAGAAAAATATAAGGGAACATAATCTAACCATCAAGCAACATGCACATCCTTGACACATTAACATGATATCCAACTTTATTTTACAGTTACAACTCAAATATATAGGGTATGGGAATACTTATCTATTTCATATTGTAGCCAATGAACTAACTGTGGGTGTGCACATTTCCACCCAACCATAGGCTCAGAGGCATCCACTCTTATCACTCTGGCCACCCCCGTGCCAAGCCATGATATCACTATGGAACTTTCATAGTTTCTCAGGGATTCCTTCATTGTCATGGTCTCTACGAGGTTTATCATATGCCTCCTCAACATCAAGCTTGTAGTCTCCTGCTCAGTTCGTGCTCTTCTGTAAGTTCTCAGAGATATTTTCTCTTGTTCTCTCTAGTAACTAGAATATATTATCGAAATTTTCTTTCCTCTTCTCAACTGGATATCCTCACACCCTCCCTCTTCTGTGTGTCTTCCCTCATCTAGCTTCACCCATATTCCTCCTCACCTTTCTCCTACCCGGGATGGTTATATATCTGTCTTGTTCCTTCTATTAGAAGGAAACTCAGGTCAGTCTGGGTCTACAGGACTCTGTGGTACTTCGAGATGACAACCTCCTGTCTCCTCATCCAGACCATGCTTCCATTCATGGGGGTGGTTGATGGTTCAACCACTAGTCCTTTTTTTATTAACTGATTTCTCCTTAGGGTTAGGATGAGTCATATAATTTCAGCAAGGAGAAATTTGGGTCATTTGACATAATGAACCCTCTCCATAATTTTCCCATTTCTTTCCTCTAGTGATATCATGGCCAATACTTCAAGGCTTCACCCTCGTAGTCATTTATTGGAAATTCAAACAATAATACATTTACATTTTTCCCATTCCATAGAATGGTGATCACAATTAATGATTAATTACAAGCTGGGGGAAATAGGGGTATTACAGGTGATAAATATGGAAGAGGTGACGAACTTCATGGCATACATATATATACATCCAAAGAGGATGTTGTAATATAATTAGGCATTGATGACTTCGATGTGAATGAGAATCATTTACCCCCCTAGTTCAATTGGCACATTCTGGTAGAGGCCTCTAGGTTGGGATGGGTGGTTGTTGTATGCTTGAAGAGTAATGGATGAAGGGATGAGATTGGGTGATCTGATTTGTTTCCATACCATTTTGGACAAAATACATGTATATGCCCCTTCATCGATGATACATCTATGTATGATTATGTTTCATATTTTGACCTCGATTTGGAAAGCGACCAAATAGGGAAGGTGTGGTTCAAAATTGTCTGGATCAAAAGTTATCATATGAGTATCTAATGGGTCGAACACCCCTAATTGTGAGAGAAAGACATTGCGTTGTGAAGGGCATGTTTGGAGAACCTTTAACACTGACATAGTAACTGGGGATTGAGAAAGATCATCGATGAGACTATAGTTGTGTGCTGCTCTAGCGTGAGGGTTTTGCATGTTATTGCACAAAGGTACATGAGGTACATGAGTGGTTTCTTATGTGCTAGGATAGGGTATTGTCAAAGGTTGCACTGTAGTTAATTGGGGTGAGTCCNCCTTGAGCATCCTCGGTTAGGATCACCATAAATCTTAGGATACATCAACATGCTTTAATAAAAAACCTTTTGTTCATAATGAGACATGACCTTGTGCATGCTGCACATTACCATTTGATTATCAGAATGGTCTATACTCATGGGTTAGTTTTCCACTCATATATTTTGTTTTAGAATGTAATCCAGGATTCTTATATAAATAGGATTGTATCCCACTGCTCAATTCTCAAAAGTAATTAAGGTTGTGACTTCGCTCTCCTGATAAAGTCTTCACACCGTTCCTCCACAGGGAACTCCTTCAACATGAAACTTCCTTATTTCATATCCTTCTCTATTTGTGATGGCCTCAATCTTGATTTAGCTTCGATTTTTTACCAAATATTCCATAAGGAAGATAAACATGCATATTTTTTATGAATCTAGATTATTTGTCCACACATATTCCTTATTTTTCTAACTTACATCCATGATGCACTTAACCACATGCATAATCATAAATAATTTAACTTATGATTGTTCACAATTGTTCTCATGTAGTCCTCAAAGGCTTAATCGTGTTTCCTTTTGTCGTGGAAACATAGCATCCTTGCTCATTTACTCTTTCATTTGTTTACACTAGCCTTTCCTAAGGGAATGTAACACATTCTCCTCAATCTACCATTCAAAACCAATATTTCATGAATCCTCAGAATAGATTCGACCATGCATCCATGGTATTCATTCAATCTTGGCAAGTGTAATTATTTCCTTGCATATCACTCATCAAGGCATACATATTGTGCCTTTAATATACATATATTCTTACATCATACATGTGTGACACTTGCACATTTAATATCATTCATATCTAGTTGGTATTAATATTAGGCTTCATATCAATAAGATTCACAATGAATTAAATCCATGCACTCAAGCCTATACACACCTAGCCCAAACATACATCATGCAAGCTCATTACTTGCACCCTTTCCATGTCATACATGCACATGGACATATCAAAATCTAGATCATTCTCCCAAGTATATTACTGCCATTCTCAGGAAAATTTCCATAGAGATACTCAACACTGAGCTTCCCTCTTGTTTAGGATCTTGTAGTCATTCACATGCTATCCACATGGCCAGTTTAACAGACATAATCATATCTATGCCCCTCTTTCCGTATGAAAAAAACCAAAAATAAATTATTCTTACCTTTGGCATTATAAGATGACTCAACAACCTTGAAATATTATCTGGGAAAATCCAACAGTTCCCCAAGGCAAAAAGACAGCTTATCAAGCTTCTCTTTCATGCCTCAAACCATTCTTGGTCAACATATTTATACAGGGGAATCTTTTCCTAAACTTCCTCTTATATCTATATGAGTATACCAAGTTGTTTCCATATGGTTATCATCCACCTTTGGATGTCAATATGACCCATTGGGCTTCTAGAAGTTCCCCAACACTTTCTTTACCACATTCATGATCAACATTTAATCAACCATTTTACCTCATTTATAATAAATTTTAATGTCTAATAATATTTGGACTATTCCCTTAAATCCCATATACAATTTAGAGTTATGTTACTTACTAAGTATTTTAGTTAAGAACTCCATAGTATATTTATTTCATAATCAGTCTTAACCATTACACCTAGAATTCTTCCTCTTGTTCAAGAACAATCATAGAAGGAGGTCACTCTCCTCCTCCCACAAGAATTCTGGAAGATTAGTTTTCTATCCACCAAGAAAGGGAGGATGTTGTGATTTCTCACTCAATCACTCTATATTTCTATGGTTCCATTTACCAACTTTATTAGAAAAACCCTACCCAACAATTCTTGTACCTAGAAACAAAATCCGTTTCTCAGTTCCCTTCGAAACCTGAGAGCTACGCATGCTCTCCCTTTTAATAGAATGGTCACTAGACTCATTCCTCTGATCGTGAGGGGTTATACACATATAAAATGTTTAATCCTTCATTGGACTTGCGTAGATAACTTCCATACGACAATGGTACTCTCAACAGGCTCATGTTAGCCTAGCCTTTCGACTGTTCTTTGGCTTATCTAGGCCTGTGTCTAAATCATGCTCTACTAGATAGGGTAGGGTAGTACGCCCTCTCCCTTAATTTTTTTTTTATAATATTTTTATGTGACTCATGCATGAGACCAAGTAGGCCAAGTGTTGTTTCCATGCTCTAATACCAATTTGCAACGCACCCGACCCCTAAATACCCTTTCTAGGGGTAGGGCATCAAAATTTTCTCACTCTAATCATCTCAAATAATCTCTCCAAGGTATTCATTCTATTCTACTTGCCCGTAGATTTTTGATGACCATTATCGACTCTAAATCCGACCTCTGGTTTACAAGATGCGACCTCCCAAAGTTATCTAGGCATTATTAGTTGAGGATCGCATGACAATTTACGTTCGATGATCAGTGTTTGGAGTTTGAACATTCGACGTTCTATGTTCGATGTTCTAAGTTGAACATCGACATTCGACATTGAAGGTCCCTCTACAATACTACACCCCAAATATTTTGAACTCCTAAAGTCCTGGAGTCCCGAATTCCTGGCCACATGACCAACCACGTTGGTCAGACGGGCACAAACCAGAGGCTGACATGCAACGAGGGCTAGGGGTGATAGGTGTCCTCATTAGGGGGTGACATGTGTCATGCTCTAATAGGCATAAGGGGTCTATGAATTGTCCATATTTCAGTGACATGTGACACCTTAGTTGTAGGTCCACGTTACCTTGGATGACATCAGTGAGCCACGTCAGCCCCAGATATACAACCTTCTAACTTCCTTTAGATATCACAGTCAAGGTCTGTCCACATATATCCGTAGATCCATGGATCTAGTTACTTCATAACTCCAATATTCAGAGCTTACCAACTGCTCACATCGTGAAACTCCCCGATGAGTGAAGTCTCCAGACTCTCAAATCTAGCGTCACGTGTCCTCTACCTGTCAACGATTGAGATTCACTTCGTCATTTGCGACTTCAAGAGTTTTCACACTTTGAATACTTTTGGCCAAGTTCCTCCATAGTGCTGAGTCTCTAGAGCACAAGATCTCCTGCCACGTGGACCAAATGGGTAAATTCCAGAGATGACACATGGAAAGGTAGAGAGGACACCTGGCCCCCTTCAGTGGGTGACACGTGTCACATGTTAATAGACCTATAGGGTTTGTGAAATTCCTGAATCCAGGTGAAACATGGCACATTCATCGTGGGTCTATGTCACCCTGGATAATGTCATTGTGCCACATCACTCTGAACTATTATCCTTCTAACATCCCTATAAATATCTTACGTTCGAGATCTGGCCATGTAGATCCATAGATCTACGACTCCCGTTACTTCATGAATTTGACATTCAAGAGTTTTTCTATAAAAACTCCTCATGACTCCCTGATTTGGTCAGTGTCGAAATAACCATGGTTTAAATCTGACGGTCAGGTTCTTTCCATGTAGACCCACATCTCTACAAATCTCGTGGATTCGGGACTTCGGTCTTCTGACCTCCGGGAGTTCCTCTTCCCATTAACACAATGACTCAAAACTACCAAAGTGCCACTCTCCGAACCATGGGATCTGGCGACATGTATCCCTTCCAATGGACTATCTCGATTCGCTTCAGACTTCAGGACTTCAGAGGATCCATCTCCCTTACGACGAATATACAAATTTTACCGAACTCATGAAGGCTGAAGGATTTGGGGCGGGGGGTTAGTACTTGTGCTCCTTCTCCAAATAAAACGGTCATGATGGACCTTGGATTCTCCCAAACACATCTCATCTTCTCATCTTCCAAACAAAAGGATCCTCCCTTTCAAGACTTAAATATCACTATCCTTCCTGAGCTTCATTTTATTTGAAGGAATTAGGAGTAGACGCACACTTTACTCTCTTTCTTCAAAGATTGAGACGTAGAAGAACCTCCTGTGCACCCCTTGTGCTCATTCACTAATATATGGAAATTAAGAGGTTCTTGGTCTCTTACTACCTTGCAAAGACTGTGTGCATACATGAACTACCTTTCCCAAGCTTAATAGAATCATTTTTCCAGAAAATTCAAAACAACAGAAAGTGTCGATATGTATACATAAAATAGTTCCCAATGTCGATGGACTCACAATTCATTTGATTTAACTTGGTCCACTACAGGGCTTGAGCCTTTATGTGTACAAAACATATAGTTCCTTACTTTCTTAAATACACAATAAAGAAAAATATAAGGGAACACAATCTAACCATCAAGCAACATGCACATCCTTGACACATTAACAGGATATCCAACTTTATTTTACAGTTACAACTCAAATATATAGGGTATGAGAATACTTATCTATTTCATATTGTAGCCAATGAACTAACTGTGGGTGTGCACATTTCCACCCAACCATAGGCTCAGAGACATCCACTCTTATCACTCTGGCCACCCCCGTGCCAAGCCATGATATCACTATGGAACTTTCACAGTTTCTCAGGGATTCCTTCTTTGTCATGGTCTCTACGAGGTTTATCAGATACCTCCTCAACATCAAGCTTGTAGTCTCCTGCTCAGTTCGTGCTCTTCTGTAAGTTCTCAGAGATATTTTCTCTTGTTCTCTCTAGTAACTAGAATATATTATCGAGATTTTCTTTCCTCTTCTCAACTGGAGATCCTCACACCCTCCCTCTTCTGTGTGTCTTCCCTCATCTAGCTTCGCCCGTATTACTCCTCACCTTTCTCCTACCTGGGATGGTTATATACCTATCTTGTTCCTTCTGTTAGAAGGAAACTTGGGTCAGTCTGGGTCTGAAGGACTCTGTGGTGCTTCGAGATGACAACCTACTATCTCCTCATCCAGACCATGCTTCCATTCATGGGGGTGGTTGATGGTTCAACCACTAGTCCTTTTTTTATTAACTGATTTCTCCTTAGGGTTAGGATGAGTCATATAATTTCAGCAAGGAGAAATTTGGGTCATTTGACATAATGAACCCTCTCCATAATTTTCCCATTTCTTTCCTCTAGTGATATCATGGCCAATACTTCAAGGCTTCACCCTCGTAGTCATTTATTGGAAATTCAAACAATAATACATTTACATTTTTCCCATTCCATAGAATGGTGATCACAATTAATGATTAATTACAAGCTGGGGGAAATAGGGGTATTACAGGTGATAAATATGGAAGAGGTGACGAACTTCATGGCATACATATATATACATCCAAAGAGGATGTTGTAATATAATTAGGCATTGATGACTTCGATGTGAATGAGAATCATTTACCCCCCTAGTTCAATTGGCACATTCTGGTAGAGGCCTCTAGGTTGGGATGGGTGGTTGTTGTATGCTTGAAGAGTAATGGATGAAGGGATGAGATTGGGTGATCTGATTTGTTTCCATACCATTTTGGACAAAATACATGTATATGCCCCTTCATCGATGATACATCTATGTATGATTATGTTTCATATTTTGACCTCGATTTGGAAAGCGACCAAATAGGGAAGGTGTGGTTCAAAATTGTCTGGATCAAAAGTTATCATATGAGTATCTAATGGGTCGAACACCCCTAATTGTGAGAGAAAGACATTGCGTTGTGAAGGGCATGTTTGGAGAACCTTTAACACTGACATAGTAACTGGGGATTGAGAAAGATCATCGATGAGACTATAGTTGTGTGCTGCTCTAGCGTGAGGGTTTTGCATGTTATTGCACAAAGGTACATGAGGTACATGAGTGGTTTCTTATGTGCTAGGATAGGGTATTGTCAAAGGTTGCACTGTAGTTAATTGGGGTGAGTCCAAGGTGGTTGAATTTGATTATAGAGGCATGTCGTACTTACGGATGTGAGTTTTTAGTAGGGTTTCTTCTTGTGTGAGAATAATGTTGTGAATGGTCAAATTTCCTTTTTGAGTGTGACCTAGTTTGGGATAATTC